>JAAXYX010003530.1:0-14186 GCA_036851915.1 Ptenothrix huangshanensis | reverse complement strand
TAAAGCCAACCATTAAAATTATACGCTATGCAAAAGAATCAATAGCAATTTCTTACAACATACATTTTGGCGCCAAGCTTAAAGTTGTATATCCTGTGAGAAACACGTTCGGAGAATTTAGACATCATGAGTGGCAGTCCGCAATGAATCAATTCCAATAGTAAGATCCCAGCCTTAAGAACTAGCCACATATCTAGCGAATACTTCTCCCGCTCAAATTCAAATATACCCCAGAAGTACATTGGTGCATCTTCAAGAAAGAGAAACATTCCGGCAAAGCACGGTGGGATTAAAAATCCATATAATGCCTGCTGAGAAGTTATAAAACTGAAGCTGAAGTCTTCAAAGCATCCAAGTTAAGCGATAACTCAATTCCAGTTGTTTTCCACTGTTGCATCAAAAATGTCTTTAGTATCTTGCAAAATCATGCTGGGTTCATTCTGAATGCTGACAGCGTCTTGGGGACAGTAGACATTTGCCCAGGAAAGCATTATGGCTAGAATCGGCCCTTGAATGTAGTACATACTTACAATCAATTTGCCATCAAATCCATGCTTTGAAATGTATTTTTAGCAGCTGTACAAGTTTATTAAACTCAGCAAGGTTAGGCTGTAAAAAACTAAGTAGAATGCATATTTCTTCCAGGTCTTTTGAAAAATTTGAAATTTCTTCCTTTTTTCTTGATGTTTAAAGATTGCCTTGAAGTCTTTTAACTCAAAAGGTACCAACTTCAGTGTGGTACAAATGCTTAGCCATTTTGTAACAATGTATAAACAATTTTGTTTGTACATGTAGTTTGCATAGCTCAATCGGTATCTTTTGGCTAGTTGCTTTGAATTATCTATGAGCGTTGCAACAGTGGCCAATTCTGGCATTCTTAATATTGTTTCTAGTTTCGTTTTGATGTAGATTATAGTTCCTTGTGATATGCAGTTTGAGACCGGAGCTGCTCAGAAGAAACTTGATGCCTCTTGGGTTTTCAGCCCCTAAACCATAAGAATTACTATGTACACAATACGCTAATTTATTAAGGTATAGCTTTTAGATAAATGATAGTTGAAAATATGCAAGTTGTTGGGCAAATTTGTGAAAGCCTATGAAGCTCTACCAGAAAACTTTTCTCAACTTGGTGGTAGATGGTCAGAGTAGTACAAGCACAAGCAGAAAAATGGGGGCAATACCAGTGCTTCGATATAAATATAACGGTAAATTGTTTGTTAAAATTATATGCATTTATTATACAGCATAATTATACATTTTGCAACTTTATTAGTAAAGCTGTCTAATTTTTTATAACATTCACATACCTAATGCTTTGCTGCTTCTTTATAAATCCATATATTCAAAGGTTTATTTTCTAGAAAAAAACAAGCTTTTGGGCTGATAGTGCCCTTTCTCCTGCAAAATTCAAGGAAAGATAAGAATATGTGGGTAGTAATTTTCAGCTTTTCAGTAATTTTGTTAGCTAAAGATAATCTACATAGTGCTAAAGTCATTTACCCCATTTATTTTCTAATTGTGTTTCTTTAATAACATGTTCGTGTAAGTAATTAAGCTTTCACGAGAGACTAGACTGTTGTTTTGTAATGTGCAGATCCATGTCAAAATTGTAATTTGGGATTGCTTAATAGAAATGGACTCCTATTAGAATGCGAAAATTGATTTTTATTGATGGAGGAAATACGGTTTGTTCACGCTCCTGCGACTCCTGCCCACCTCTTGTTGGGTGTAATTGTGTAATTACCCTCAATGAATACTTGTACTAATGCTCTGAAACGTGTGGAAAAAAAGTTTTGAAAGGTTATATTTTTTCATTAAATTATAGACAGACAAAATTGACCTGATTATCTTTCCAGTCTAAACCACTTGTAAATATTGCTAGCTCTTGCTATGAGGAACGCATTTGGCAAACCGAATCTCCTCGCACGAATAGGTTTGTGACATTGCTTTTTTTCTGTGTACAGTTGAATATAAACATTTCTTATTGTAGATCAAGTAAATAAACCTCAAACCTGCCAATACTGCAGCGGCAAACACGAATGACTGGCGTCAATCACAGCCACACAGTATCAATTTCTATTACTTTGACTAAACCACCTGAATACATAAACCATGGAAAAAATCTGATTCGAAGGATATCAAATAAAAGTGCGAATTACATGGTGGCCATCCTTTACTACCTAATCACGTTGTTTTCCGAATTTCAAAACATACGCACTTACTTTAACTTTCACTTTTATACAGCTCGAAATCTTTTAAGCATGTTTTTGAAGCCAAATTGTTAAAATAAGTAAAATGATGATTTTGGGTCACAAACTGGGACATCCTTGAAATCGAAATATGTTCTAGGCTCCTTAAACAAATCAAAGGACATTGAAAATTTTATTGGTATATAAATCCAGAAGCGTTGCTATTCTGAATCAAAGCAATCTGATACATAAATTACTTGAGAAGCAATAGCTAAATCTTACTTTCATACTTTTGAAAAAATTCAAAAATCAAAATAATTTCAAAATGTACTCCCGCACATTTTTCATCTTTGCTTGCGTCTTGGCTTGCATTGCTGTGGTCGTCATGAGTGTTCCTGTCGTAAGTAAAATCAGTTCGCACTTACATATATTTAAATATCACATAAAATAAAAGTTTTAAAATTTATATAAAAAATTCAACTTTATAGTAATCAATATACAATGTGTGTAGACGGAGGATTTGAAAGGACCCGAGGCTCGTAAAATCGCTGCTCTGGGAAACTACAATGGCAATAGGACTTGCACCGGATGGGTTCAACTTTTATTCAGCGGTCTCGCTCAGTGCGGAGGATCCGGATAAGGGCTGACTTGATATGCAATGGAGTCAATCAAGTCGACAATTAATTATTAATTACCACACAAGCATTTTTCAAAATGCTTTTATTTATTCGGTATGGGTTTGTTCTCTAAATGTAGGGTTAATTATAACTTTAACTAACAGTATGTTTTCTAATATTCGATTCCTATCAAGAAAGCCAAATGTCATTCGTTGCATAAATCGTCAGTTCAAACTATTAATAGGTATTTGTAATTTATACTATGTAATCTATCAAATGCCTTTTACCTTCCTCTATATATCTCAGCAGTAATTATTTAAAGTAATGTCAAAGGTATTCAAAATGGCCACGCTCACCATCAGGTCTCAAATAATTATTACCTTACCCAGTTGCCGCTTGCAATTATGTATTTCTCTTGATCCAAATTCACCTTCCTTAATCATTTCACTCAAATGGCAATAAACTCACTATTGTTGTTTATTAGTAGCTCCGGTATCTACCTACTCACTCATTTCAATCACTCCAGTTCTCACAACTCACCACTTATCACATCATACCAGCATTATAAACTAAATATGTATTTACAGCAAAACAGGTTACATTAAATTAGTTTATTAAAAACCGAATATTTTGATTTAATACATTTTGTTAAAAATTGAAATAAAACTCATCTTATTCCAAAATGAACTAGCTTGTGGCTAATTCGTTCAGCTTTAAATTATCAGACATATTTTTTGGGTTGGCGAAGAAATTTTTTCTTGCATATGAAAAGTTTCTTGGCAAAAGAAAACTAAGTTCAAAAACGACGATTTTGAAGAAGATTAAAAACACTGTGAATGAACTTCATCCATTTGACGAACATTTACTGTTTGATTTTTAAAAATCCATTGAGTTTTAAGTGCTAATATTTTGGCTAAAGCAACATTTACTGGGAAGATATGGAGTTATAATTATTTTTTATTGGTAGTCTAATTTTCCGCAAAATAGAACTTTTGCCCTTTTGACAAGACGCCTTTCATATACACATAATTATACATCCTATATTTGAAATATCATTTCTCAATTCTTTCGTAAGAGCAAAAATAACTCTGAATGCAAGTTACACCATTTGATCTACTTAACTTTGTGTAGGCAGAAAGAGTAGGTAATTGTATTTAAAACACTGCAGTCTGCAGAGCACAAATTAATTTAAAAAGTTTAAGATCTTGAATTTAGAAGTTTCAATAGCTTCGCATTACAATTACAATCACAAACCCAAAACAGCTAAATTGAACAATAAAAAAATCGTGCAAAGTTTAGTAAATAAACCAGTTTAATCTTCAAAGTTAATATTAATAAATATTAACAAATTCCGTAGGCTGTTATTACAATACACATATCGTTGTTGAAGAGTGAAAAAAAAGAGCTAAATGCATCTGGCCCCTTAAGCAGAATGCCAATGTTATTGCTATCAGTTTAGCATTCATTATGCTTCGAACGGGGCATAATGCATTTAACTCCTTTTCACTCTTATTTTTAAGCCCTGGGCATAAAAAATCGAAATCAACAATTTTGCCTACCCTACCTATAGGGAGATTCAGAGAATGATTTTCTCGTCTCTGACAAGAACAACGAAAGCTCATTGCAATTTTACTAATTATTACTTTCTAGCAATACAAATAGCAGAATCCATGTTCTCTGTCTGTGAAAAATTAATACAGGCTGAACTCACTGATTTAAAACTAACCACATGAAGCCATCCTAAGCAGTGGCTTCGTTGTTCTTTGGTGGTACGATATCAGAGGAGTGCGCGCAAAAAGTGGGGATAAAGCAAGTACTTCAATGTCAAACTGGATGTAATTTAATTAACGGTAATTATATGCAGGATGTAAATGTAAATAAGCCCAATTTCTTTGAATAACTTTCAATATCTCCAAGTACATTAATGAACTAAATGTGTTTGTTGCAGTAATGTGTATCTGTAATTTTTAGCAAGAATAGGATAGTGATATTGCGTCTTTTTTGTACACTTCATTTAAACCTTTCAGTTAATTTAACACACAATAAAATGCCCGCAAGTGTTGCAGTGTCACACATGAAGGACTGACGTCAATCACAGCCACAGCATCAATGTCAATTACGTCAACTAAACCACCTGTATACACCGTTCAAATGTGATTCCAAGGGCATCACATAAAAGCGGAATTAGATGTTGGCCTTCCACAATTATTCAATTTGTCTCCAAAGTTCTAAAACATACTTGGAAAATGAAATAAAACATCTCATATTATTGCACGCGCCCTTTTTCTTCTTTTATTACACGGTTATTTGAACAAAAGCATTGAATCCTGTTTTTAGAGCTAAATTAAAAAAACAGATTAATTGCGGTTTTAAGACGATTCGGTCACCCTGGGAATAGAAAAATGTACAAAGTTTCCTAAGCAAACCAAAGGACAATTAAAATCTATTGGTATATAAACCCATAAGCGTTGCTATTCCGAATCAAACAGCCTTACACATCACTCGTTTAATCCTAGCTCCATTTTTGAAAAAAATCAAAAACAGAATAATTCAAAAATGTACTCCCGCGCATTTTTGGTCTTCTCTTGCGTCTTGGCTTGCGTTGCTGTGATCGTCATGAGTGTTCCTGTCGTAAGTAAAATAAGTTTGCACGTATATTTAAATTTTACATGAAATAAAAGATTTATCAAAAAGTACAACCTTGTAGTAATCAAAATATAATGTGTGTAGACGGAAGATTTGAAAGGACCCGAGGCTCGTACATTCGCTGCTTTGGGATCCTACGATGGTAATCAGACTTGTAAAGGATGGGTTCAATTTCTCTTTGGCAACATGGCACAATGTGGAGGCGGATAAACGCTGACCCACAAAGCAATGGAGCCAATCAAGTCTATGTATAAGTATTGTAGGAGCATTTTGCTTTTTTATACTTCGCATGGGTTGGTTCTGTAAATGTGGGGTCACATTCAATTAGTTTATTACAAATCACAGAACATTTTTATGTAATGTATTTTGTTAAAACTGAAATAAAATTGTGATCTTATTCTGGAATCTATTTCATGAAGGCTGTTTTCGCCTAATCTGCTTCCTTGATTTTTGATTTCCACAGAAATTGCCACTTACATGTTATTCATACAACTTCTCAAACTTAAACTCTTGCAAAAACTATGTGATGGGTAGATCTTAAAAATTAAAATACAAAATTAACATAGAGAGTATAACCAACCAGTTTAATATTTAAAGTTATCATTTCATTAATCAGTACTTGAGTCTTGCTTTATCCAATTCCTAGTTGTTTCATTATAGAACATAAGGAAATAATTACCTGAATATCCCAATCACATTTCTTTACGAGAATTGTTAAAGTTAAAACTAAGCTGCATGAAATGCTGTAAGTTATTTAATACTATGTGTACATCATTGCAGTTTTGCATTAGCGTCTTTAGGATTTTTACGCGTAAGACTGCTAAAAGAGCTAGATCTAATCTAATGTGGAATGCTAAAAAAATTGCATGTTATCTAGTATTAGTTTTAAAATTTTTTTATTATATCTAGTGTAAGGGGGCAGGAGTTCCCGCAGGGTTAGTATATTTTTAAAAATCTATTTTGAAAATCCATGTCCGCAAGACCCCTCCCTGCGGGCGCTATTAAACTTATACAGTTTGTAATTTTTTTGACTGAATATTACATACTGTAATGCGTTATATACTAATCGATAGAGAATGGTTTGACCGTTTGGTTATTCTATGCTTTTGCTTGTTTTAGTGGCATCATGAGTCCTTAAAAATCCTGAAAGATGGACAAGTGGTGGTTATTACATGGTAAAGCCATTTATAAACAGGGGGAGGGTGAAAAAACCTGGCCGTTATTGATAAAGTAGAAAATTTCGAAAACATCGTATTTATGAATTTTCAGATGGTGGATTTGAACCAGTGATCTTACTTTGCTATTTCAGTCCTTATTTATTGAATTTTATCTTCCATTTTGGTACGGAATTACGTACTTTAAGCTCCGTTTGCTATATTAATAGCGTTATTAGTATCAATTCCACCTGAGTAGTACAGTGAAAAAAATTAAAATTGTTACATCAGCGATTAAATTAGGGATATAATGATCAGTAGTGATGCAAAAGCTACAGTACATAGAATTACATAATGCGATCAGTAAGAATTATGACTTAAGTTTTCCACATTACTACAAGCACACAAAGGACCACACCTTTGCTATGGTTTGAATAAATACGAATCCAAATGTTAAAAATGTTTATTCTCGTTTTAAAATTGCTTTTAGCAGGAGTAAATTATTGAAAACAATCGTGGCATGAGCATAAGTTGCATTTAAAAAACATGGGAATATATTTTGCACAGGATGTGATTTTACCCACTTTTAACATGCTAATACCGTTTTTACCATGTTACTTTCTTTGAATAACGTTTAATATCTCCAAGTTGCATATAAATTTTGTTTGTGCCAACTACGTATACTGTGCTAAAATAACACATATTAAACTTACCTGATTTCTGAATGATTTTTATCTTGAAAAAAAATACAGTATTAAACAGCCAAGAAAAAATTTATTGCCAAAAAAAACCGGCTACTCCATAAATTCTATGCTTTTTTATATAATCCATGCTTCCAACGGTTTAGTTCAAGAGAAAAAACGTCCATTTCAAAATTGAAATTTGAGATTGCTTGATTAAAATTGGCTTCTTCGTAAAATGTCCACGTTTATTTGTATTTATGGAACTAATTCACTTTTTTTACTTTACCGATTTTACGCCGTACTGAGTACATAATTACCAACCACAAACTTGTCTACTAATACTCATGCTCTATGTATGAACATGGCATAATATTTGGTGCTTTAAAGCATGATCAAAATGAGTTTTGAAACCTTATACTATGTTTAACTAAATTTCAGAAAAAATTGACATGATTACCTCTGCAGTCTAGACAATTTGTAAACATGGTAAGCTTCAGTTATGAATTTTATTTTAGGTAGAGCTCCGTGCGGGATGGTACGGGATGGAGATTTTTTATCCCGAGCGTTTCGGTAAGGTATCGGGATCGGGACGGGAAGACTGGATGAAGCATATGCCGTCCCGATTCCGTCCCGACCGTGATATCCCGATCGTTTCGCAGTGAAATATTTTTAAATCGATTACTTATTTTTCATAGTGAAAGCACTTGAGATCCATCTGTAAGGTGTAAAGTCTTTAGGAAACGTTGTCTTACACAAAACAACTATCTACTGTGTCGATGTTGAAAAGTGTAGCGGGTTAGGTTTTCTTTGGGTGGCGTCCAAGTTTTACGGAATTTAATTATGAAAGCAATAAATAATAAAAATTATGTAATTCGTAATTAATAAAAGCAAAGTTCTCCAATTTGCAACAGGAACATATCCAGGGGTTGTTGGTAAGAAAGGTAACTGTTCACCTCTGAATTTTGAGAAAAATAGGCTACATGGTTTTGAGACTTTACACGAACACCAAACAATTATAATACTTTATAAATGCGGACTTTTTTAAAGCTCTAAAAATTACATTTTCAACTTTTTCTGAAGGCGTAATAACAAAAATTACGACATTTTGAGTTCGAATTTTCGGAAATTAGTACAAAGCAAAAATTAACGCTTTTTGAAAATGAGTGAAAAATTAAGCTTCAAAGTTTTTGAAACAATTGGTTGCAAACTTATACGAGATACAATGAGCATTTATCCCATGTGCATACCGAGAAACAAATCTTGGATACCCGCCCCATCCCGTCCCCAATGGAGCTCAAATGTCAGGTAAACCGCATTGGCTTGTTAGCATAGACTAGTGATACTGCTTTAAACTCTGCTGTTAAATACATAAACAAAATATTTTTAGACTAAGTAAACGAACCACCAATGCCCTATAACACGGAATGCATCCAAGTGTTGCTGCGTCAAAATTACAATGACTGGCAACATCAATATCAATCACAGCCACATCATCATTTTCCATTAATTTGACTAAACCACCTGAATACATTATTGAAAAGCTGTAATTTCAAGGATATCAAATAAGATGCAATTAGACGATAGCCTTGCACTACTTTTCGCAATATTATTTGAATTTCTAAAAATACATGCAAAATGCATAAAATTTCTAATTCTAATAATTATAGCCTTCCACTTCATATTACTGGCATTTACAGCAAGTCTTATGTAGGTAGTCAGTTAGTTTTACTATCAAACGCGACCTACTTTTGATTTTTATTTTACATTTGAACGATTTTTTTTCAGCATGTCGGAGTAAAATGGTAAACATAGATACAAATATTATGTTACGGCATAAAGTGGGTCAACCTGGCAATAGAAAAATGTTCTGGTCTTTTTAAACAAATCAATGTTATGGGTATATAAATCCATAAGCATTGCTACTCCGAATCAAAGTAGTTATATTCTTACATGACTTGACAACTAATCACTGAATCCTAATTTTCATACTTTTGAAAACTTTCGAAAATCAAATTAATTCAAAAATGTACTCCCGCGCATTTTTGATCTTTGCTTGCGTCTTGGCCTGCATTGCTGTAGTCGTCATGAGTGTTCCTGTTGTAAGTAAAATCAGTATTAATTTTATAAGCTTTTATTTTTTTACATAAAATAAAAGCTTTATATTAAAATATCAAGCTTTATAGTGATGAAAATAAATTGTGTGTAGACCAAAGAATTGAAAGGACTGGAAGCTCGTAAAATCGCTGCCCTTGGAAGCTTCGATGGAAATAGAACTTGCACCGGATGGGTTTCACTTCTTTTCAGCGGCACCACTCAGTGTGGATCCGGATAAGTGGCAAATTCCAATGGAGTGAATAAAGTCTGCAACTTTTTTTTAATTTATTATACCAGCATTTTGTTGATAATTTATTTGGTATGGTATGAGTTTGTTCTAGAAATGTACAGTTGCATAAAATTAATTTACATATTAAAATTAACAGAAATTCATGCAATGTTTTTTGTACAAATCGAAATAAAACGACAATTTTATTGCAATACCTAAAGAATTCCTTCAGACGATTATAGTTTTATTGGATTTCTTGACCTTTTTGTCGTCAGAGAAAATTGTACTTAAAAATTAGAAAAAACTTAGAAAATCTTATATTTAACAAATTTGGGTTAAAAATGTCAACTTGACCCAAATGCTCTGAAATTTATTTACTGAGTAGCCTGTAATTTTGGCATTTTTACTGCAAAATATTTTCGATTTCGGGCCAAGCATTCGGTTTTTTTAAATTTTCAATTTCATTGTTTAAAATAACACTTCTTATAAGAGCTTTTGTTAAGAATATTTTGTGCATGTAATAACGTAACTACCTGCTACCTGTTTGTTTGCTTTGCTGAATTAATTGCAGCAATTGATATTGGGGCAGGCTTACTAAGATATGATTATTTTAATACGAAAGTAAGGCTTAAATAGTATATATAATTAATCGTAGGTAATAAATATTTACGCCAAAAAATAGATTGACCGATATCAAGAAAACACTTCCAGGAAGTGAACCAGCCAGAACGTGTGGAAAATGAAACAGTTGCAAAATAAAATGCCCACACTAAATGCGTAATTATTTCCTGCCAGGACTAGGAGAAATATTTTGCACAATGACATAATAATTATAGCTCCAATAATTTTCTGTTTACTGCAAAAGATAATTTACTATTTCCAGAAAGTGGAAATAGTAGCGACGGCAATAATTTTTTTAATGCCATTTATTAACTACTAAAGCAATTATTTAGAATTAAAAAGGGCGTTAGAAATGACAATTGGGAGTCAATAAATAATTACGACGAGAAAATTAACTCTAAATGCAGGTTTTGCCGTCGGATCCACCAAAATATTTGTAGACAAAAGAGAGTAAATAATTTTAATAATTAAAATATTAGAAAAAAAGAAAAGAATTTCCAAACGCATTGCATTACAAATACAGATACAGTTCTATAACAGCCCAACAAAAACCATCTGAAAGGTAAAACTTCAACAATTCAAGTGTAAACAAATTATGCAAAGTTTAATCAACCAGTTTAATCTTCAAAGTTACCACTTCATTAATCATTACTTGGGTCTTGCATCAAAACTAAATTTAGTTCCATTTGAAAGACAAACCGGAAATTTTCGAAGCCACGAAGTCAAGCTTCAACCGAGAAAATATCAAATATTTCAAAAACGATGGAAGCAAATTTTGTATCGGTGTATTGCTGCCAGTTTTGTACTTTTTACACTGGTGAATGTTCTCAGCTGTGCCAAATACTACCACCGACATGGAGCAGATGGAAAGTTTGTTATTACAATGTTCTTTGCATTGGGACCGCCAATCGGATTTCTGCTCTCCCTAGCTAATTGGTTCAGTCCTCAGGAATGCGTTGAAATTCTGAATAAATCAACTGCCATTTTACAAGGAGGAGGTTCTGGTCCTGGAAAGGCAAAATCTAGAGAGATAGGATGCTTTGAAAATTTCTGTTTTAGCTTCCTCTGTACTCAACTGGCTGGGAATTGGTTCATCAGTGTTACTTGCTACATGGGCCTGTTTATATTTTTTGAAGATGCTCCAATGTTTCATTGGTCCCTGTTTGATTTCAACAGAGACGATTTTGAAACTAGTTCGTGGATAATATTAAAATGCGTATTTCTACTGTATGAACTGTTTCATTATGGAACCTCTGTGAGTATATGTCTCAATACACCCATCACATTCCTAACCGGAATAACAACTGTTAGAATGAAGCTGCAGGAAATGCTGTAAGTTACATACTTATTAATAATTATACAATACATATCATTGAACTTATACAAGAGCGGTCGTGGGATATTTTTTGTAGACCTGTTTAAAATACTGAATCTAATTCATCATTAAATGTTTAAAAATTGTATCGTATTTAGTGTATAATTAAAAAAAATTTCATACGCCTTTTTATTGCACATATTTAAAAACTGCGCCTTTTTAATGTAAGGTTAAAAACAAGGCTTCTTCTTAGTGTACATTTTGGAAAAATTGCGCCCTATTTTCTGCGAATTTTTTAAAAAGGGCGTGTTTGTAGTGTGAATTTTGAAAAAAAAAAACGTTTTTTATTTAAAAAAACACTGCGTCCTTTTTACATTTTTAATGCATGCTTTTAAAACAACTGCGCCTTTGTAGTGCACAGATTTAAAAACTGCTTCATTTTTAGTGTAAAGTTTTTAAAAAAACAGCTTCTGTTTAGTGTAAAGTATGGAAAAAACGGCGTTTTTATAATGCTAATTTAAAAATACTGCGCCCTATCTTTTGCACATTTTTAAAAAACGGGGCTTTTCAAGTGTAAAAAGCTGCGTTTTTAGTATAAAAAACATTGCGTGCCTTTTAATGCACGTTTTAGAAAAAACTGCGCCTTTCAATTCCTATTTGTAGAAAACGGCACCTGTGAGTGTATTTTTTTAAAAAAATGCGGTATTTTGTTACCAATTTTCTAATTCGATTAAAGTTTTGAAAAGCTTAATAATGACTCATGTAAGGTCCCCATGCAGTTCTCCCAAGGGTAGTAATTATATTTTGAATAATCTAATGTAGGCCCAGACCAAAAAGGCCAACCTCTGCGGGCGCTACTGAACTTATGCAGTTATTAATTTAGTAATTTTTTTCTTTATATTGCTTTAGATCTCAAAATATGACTGAAGGAAATCTCCGCCGTTACATATCAGCCTATAGAAGTCTGGAAGTTTACAATCAAATCTGCAACGACTGGTGGCGCCGTTTCTTTACGCCATCGTTAGTAGTAGTGCTCTTCGTCAGTCTTAATTGCACCGTGTACATAAGCATCGCTAGTCACGGGAACCTTCCCACAATAATCTATATAATGTTTCCAAACTTGAGTGTATTCATCCTAATTGGAATCTGCGTTGTGTACTCCGAACTAGCTGAGATATATGACATGTCCCTACAAGTACGCCTAAAGTTTATTCTATGTAGCACGAGACAGTTCTATCTCACATGTTAAACGGAGGCACAATGTTACCTTCTTAAGTCCCAATTTCTACAACCTTCTGTTGCGTCGAAAAGAGGCAGAGTCTCTACGCCCAATGGCCATTTACATAGGATGCTTTGGGAGGTTCACAACAGAGACTGCGTGGAGAACAATTGAAGAGTCTATTCAAACATTGCTAACTCTGCTAAGCTTGTAATACACGATGTAATTTTGTAGGTCCACAATTTCAATGCGAGTTAAGTAAAAAGACAGCATGCAGTTTTATTTGAATATGATGTTATATGTTTATTATGTATTATTATGTAACTGACGAAAATTTTTGCATAAGAAAATTTTTAGAGTTAAAATGAATGTAAAAGCGAGATATCGTGGATGAAGGATCAAAATGAACTCAATCCAAATGGCTATAAGAACAAAATGACCAAAATTCAAGACAACTTCAAATTAAATTAAAATTAACTATGTAAATCCATTAGAATTTTTAAGCCTTTTCAAAATTGTTAAAATTAAAATGTTTGAAACGTTCAAAAATTACCAAATTAGAAACTTGAGACGTTTCAAAATTATTAAAATACGAAATTCTGAAGTATTCAACAACTGCTAAAATGAGAAATTTTAAGACGTTTCATAATTGCATAGATACGAAATTCTGAAACATTCAAAACTTGCTAAAATAGGAAATTTTGGACGTTTCATAATTGCTAAAATATAAAATTCTGAAGCATTCAAAAATTGATAAATAAGAAACTTAAGGCACTTCAAAATTTCTAAAATACGAAATTCTGATACGTTCAAAAAGTGATAAAATAAGAAATTTCTAGATGCTTCATAATTGCTAAAATAGAAAATTCTAAAACATTCAAAAACTGATAAATAAGAAACTTCGGACGTTTCAAAATTTCTAAAATACGAAATTCTGAAACATCCAAAAATTTCTAAAATAAGAAACTCGAAACGATTTCAAATGCACTGCAATGAATTTAGACCATTTTGTTTTTAGAGTCATTTGGATTTAGCTCTTTTTAACTCTTCATCGACGACATCTTCATCAAGTACCTACACTCTCCACACTAGAAAAAACGGATTAAAAAATAAAACAAGGTTAAATTAAATGCGCAGAATGATAATTAAAAGCACAAAATTGTTGCAATCCACTTTTATTATTTCAACAAAGATTAATAAGACGAGAAAAATGAATACATTAATACTATTAGCTTAAACCTTTATGACTATATAACATTAATATTGAAGTTTCAGAAAGGTGATCAATGTAGAAATGGACTGCTCTACCGTGCTCCAAGCCGTTTCCTTCGAAAAACTTCCAAAAGAGCCGATGTTTACGGCTAGCGGTCGCAAGGACATTGATTGTGCCTTTTGTAATCGGAAAACGACACCATTATG
>JAAXYX010003529.1:0-14187 GCA_036851915.1 Ptenothrix huangshanensis | reverse complement strand
TCGGTCTAAACAGAGTGATATGAAGTCTAAACAGTTGAAGTAAGTATTTTTTGTAGTACAAGGAGGGATACTCTTTGGTGATAGGTTAATTTTTTAGAACCTATTCCTTTTAGTTCATAAATAAATACTGGCATCGTACTACTTTAAAAATACTAGTGTACATAAACAGATTATTTCTGTGTACACATTATCTGGTGTTTATTTTGAAAATCAAATAAAATACTGCTCAATACATTTTTGTCCAGCAGCTTTGGTGTGGGGGCTGAAGACAGAAAGTTAACTAAAATATCACCAACGCGTCCATCTATGCAATCTTTTAATTTCACGACTACAATCAAGATGCCAAAGCTCAGAAATTAAATATGTTGTTTTTATGTATTACAGAATAAATTAAATAAAAATTACCGTATCCTCGGTCACCGTAGCCTCTATCGTAGCCATCTCCGTAACCACCGTAGCCTCTGTCGTGGCCACCGTATCCTCTGTCGTAACCTCTTTCGTAACCATCGCCATATCCTTTCTCTCCATAGCCTTTCTCGTAACCTTCGCCATAGCCACCTTTGTCGTAGCCTCCATACCCTCTTTCGCCGTAGCCCTTATCGTAGCCATCTCCATAGCCACTGTAGCTTCTTTCACCGTAGCCTTTATCGTAACCCTTTTCACCGTAGCCTTTCTCGTAGCCTTTTTCATACCCCTTGTCATTGTAGCCTTTATCGTAGGTACTGTGACCCTTTTCACCGTAGCCTTTATCATAGCTACTGTAACTCTTGTCACCGTAGCCTTTTTCGTAGCTACCATAGCCTTTTTCGTGACTACCATAGCCTTTCTCGTGACCACCGTAACCTCCGTATCTGTCGCCGTAGCCACCATCGTAGGCACCAGCACTTCTTTTGTGGTGTTCAATAGACGTGACTTCTTCGATTTGTCCTATTGCAGGTTGAGGTTGTTCTGGCCATTGTACCGGCATTTGTACAGGATTCGGATAGGGCAACTGGTAGGGCAATGGGTGGGGCATTGGCTCGGCCCTTGGGTCAGGTCTTGGAATAGGGTCTCCATTTGCCCAAGCGAGGAATGATGAAAGACAGACAAAATAAATGGCAACCTAAGGGAAACACAGAATGCGATTTTATATTCACTTTTAATTTACGGGCAAATACTCTTAGTTACAATTTACGAAACACCAAAAACACAGAAAATCACATGTAGGAAGTACTGTAAACAGGAATGTGGTACAAAATATGTTTTGGTCAAATAGCACTAATGTAGGGAATAAAAACTTTCTCTCATTACCCTCATGATGGAGAGGATCAAAAGACGTCTTCTTGCGGACGGTCTTGAGTTGACACTGACTCCCTTTACATTTAAGAAACAAGCAAATTTCCTATGTCAGTCACCTATTTGCTCTGGTCATAATGATTTACCTACATGTACAACTGTCTTTAGAATATAATTATTAAACGTTAGACTTTATTTGACCTTTTTTATCCTCTCTTCATTACTGAAACAAAACTGAACAATACAATAGAAATTCCACCGTTTGAATAATATCGTTTCCTTATCAGCTCAGGTATACTTAGTAGGTCGTCACTAAATTAAGGTTTTATTTCGATTCTATCGTCAGACCTTGTTATTCGAAACAAACACGAGAGATGACATTGACCCGGTCAGTGGTTCGTACATTCAGTAATTTGTCGACTACTGCAAAGGATGAATTTAAATGAATGGTGTACAAATCCAATTATTTTGTTCAACTAATAAATGCTGCTTAGTAAATAATGGCTCCCTTGAGAAAAAATGTTTACATGATAAAATTAATAATGAAATGAATGCAAAGGATGCATATTAGTTCAATTTGTAAAGTAGGCGTTCATTCAAACCTTTAATTTGTATTCAAATAATGAATTTACATAATTCCAGAAATTCTAAGGACGACGACATTACATCATCCTTGAGCAAGGAAATAAACCATTTTGTGAAACTTGTTACGCTATAGGACACAATTGGAATGTAATTATTTATACATACATCTGAACATTCGTAACCAATGAAATGTTACATTAATTGATCGAGTTACTTTAAGTAGGTACTAATCAATTCAATTATTCAATTCATTCATGGATAAATATAATTTTTAAGTACAATAGAATTCGTAATCAAAGTTTCACGTCTCAAGTAATCATTTCTTTAGCATTTGTCGTTGTCTTTGCTTGACCATCCGACTTAAGGTAGACTTTCCGTCTATTTCATCGTCATCATCATCATCACTATCACTCGAATCAGAGTCATAACGAGAAGCATTATAGGCATTACTGGCTGGTTTCGTTGAATGGGCAGATTTGTTGGATTTATTATTATTCATAGGTACTGGGGGTGGTGGGGGTGGTGCACTATTAACTTTTTCAGCATTCTTTCTGCTATAAACTGGCTCATCGTCATCATCATCGTCATCATCATATTGTCTTTGATTTCTGCTGGGTTGCTGCAAGCTGGAAGCTGAATTCAGTCGTGTATTATTTTCTGTGGCTTTTTTCCGGACGAACTGATCTGGGTTCCCAACATCATCACCTTCTCTATCAGCTTTGGCACGGGCTCTAGCCAAAATCGCTCGTAATTCCGAAGAACGGGCTGTTTTGTACTGAAATTTAGTAAATACATTTGAGAATGAATCAACCAGTTCTAATGTAGCGGACTTTCGTGATTATCACATGAATCAAAACTTACTGCATGGTAAATTTGGAAGACTAATATGTGAAATAGATACGATAATTGGTTAAAATACCATATAGTGCAAGATATAACTCACATAACTACCGACGAATATTTAAGTGGGTAAGCATAACATAATAAAAGAACATAATATACTCCTGACAAAATCGAGGAACAGTTAATTGAAGATTAGCATAAGTGAGAAGAGAGTTTCAGAGGCCATGTACGTCAAAAATTTCAATATGACATAGAAGTATATAAAAATTCAGAAATTAGACTAAGTTCTTACCCCTGAAATATTTCGAGACACCGTGATTTGGGAATCAAGGCGACCACCTTCCTTCTTGCCACACAGTTCCTCCAGCTGAGCTCGAGTTAGGGTAAATAGCTGATTGCCATTCATACCGGTCAGTTGGCGAATGACTCGTTCAGAGAAGCCTTTAGCCTTCAACCATTCGTGCACTTCAGACACTGATGAATCCTGATTGATGATCACTGCGGGTGTTTTCGTGATCTCTATGCGTGGCTTTTCACGGAATAGTTCCAGCACGTTCTTTAATTCTTCTTGGACCATTTCATTACTCAGAGCTAAAAATTCCAGCAAAAACATATGTTATATTTTGGTGGTAGTGGTTTCAAAATAAAAATAGATCCATGCCTTTAAATTTCCTTCTTCTTGGCTGTATTAAGTCATTGTTGAATCCTGATCTCTGGTGCATGCAAAAGTGTCTCTGAACAATTTTTATGTAAGCTGTATGATGAAATTATCTCTGATAATGTCTTGAGAATTTTTTCGTTAATCTTTGGTTTTCATCTTACCACTTACAGCTTTTATATGGTATACCGTACCACACGTATGTAGGTACTTAAAATTCAAGATGCTGCAAAAAACAATTCAAATATGAGAGCAGTCAGAAATAGCAGGCAACCCGCCGCGGCATTCCAACTCACGATTTTAATAAAGGAAAAGATAAATCAGGTAAAGTGGCATCTCAGGGAAAATCTCCATCACACGGTTTTTCTGAAGAGATGAATTTCCGGCAATGGCGGTGGTAGGAAGCATGGTCTTTCCCGCCCGTATTTACATGCACTAAAATTTGGGAGTTTTCTGCGAAATATCAAAATTAAGGGCTCCCCTTCGCTGGACCAACTTAATTTTAATATACGTCACAGCTGAGAACAGCGGTGAGCCGAAATGCATTTCATTTTCGTATTCTCTACGTGCCTTCGATAGCACAGTTTCATGTTGTGCATTTGAAGCTCGAATGATACAAAGCATTTCTTCTATTTTAAACCAACACCCATAAATCTTTGTCCTTCACAGAGCAACTATGTATACTTATACCGGCCACCAATCATACCTTGATATATAGGTATTCATGTCCCAATGAAATTATTTCCGTTTAGGAATTGTAAGGCTATTGAATTTAATTTTGACGCTCTGGTTTTATAAAGTGTATTATGAAACGAACATCCTATCGCACTCAACGATTGTATCATATAGCACGGCATTCGAACTTGCGATCGTTGTAGCAATTATGATAAGGAAACGTGGTGGTGGTTCACAACTTTCGTTTGCATTATCTCCTCACATTTGTAAACCAGACGTAAGTAGATTTACTTACTTTCAGTATTTATGGTGTGCTGGAACAAAGCATTTGCAAGAATTGAAGTAGCGTTGCAAAATTATAATAGCAGCACCACTACCACCAATTCATTTGCTTCATTTTGCATTAAATGAATGCAGATACTTTATGGAAAATGAAATACTTCTCTCAAAAACATAATCCTTACTCATTTGCTACGAACACTCCAGTAAATTCAGATCAACGCTTCAATACATACCGACGGATAAAGCAAAACGTTTAACCTTCAATGACGTTCTGTTCTATCTCCCGACTGCAAGTGCTGGCAGTTCATTATAAGTAAATGTTTTAAGGAAATAGTAATTAACTCTCAACCTGTGGATTTAAATAATACTTTTGCTCCTTTATTGCATTATTACATTTTATCTTCCATTTTTTCAAAACATTTACCTTGAAATGAAAATCTGCCTTTATTACACACCACGAAGCCTACTATGTTTTGCATAGAAATCAAATATTTTTGATTGCATTTTGAAAGCTCGCTTTATGCTAATAAAATGAACCCATAAATCCGTGTTGATGGCCAAGTGGTTACGAGTTCAACTATATAATTCCTATTTAATGTTATACAATGACACATTCGAAGGTGTAGCATCAATTTATACGCAGTGCCTGCCATTTTTATTCATGTTTCTCTCCTCCTTCCTTCGGGAAGGAATTTCATCCATATATTTTTCGCTTGATCGTATAGACGGCAGACTGCTTCTATATGTAGGTACCTGTCCATACCAGTTTTTCATACATAGTAACAGCTGTTAGAGAAGGAAATGTGTCTGTCTACGTTTGCACTTGAAACGCCTTAGTGAAAGTGCATTATACTGTGACGCGGAACGCTGTTTGTGTGGAGCCTATATCGAACTCTTTCACAAAGTTTCGAGGATTCAAGAGAATTGATAATGATAATAGATATACCAATACTTCAATAATATTGAGGAAAATGATTTTCATTTGGATACTATCCATAGTTAGAACGGTATAGTAAATTTCTGGAAATGTTGCTGTGTCTATACGGTGAAAAGTATGGTATTATGTTCTAGGTTGGTGGAGAGTTGGTGTATTGTTAATTAAAGTGTAATACCAATTACCAAATACCTACAGTATCGCGGTATAGATTTTACCAGAGGCCGCAAGTCAAAGTGCTCAAATATTATCCGCTCCAGTCATAAATATTGCCACGTTCACGTCCTAGCACAAATCCTCTGCATTTTCCCTCAACAGATTCACAAAAGGAAACCATAGGAATTTCAATGGCTAAAAATTGTTTGCAAACTGTGACCGCACGACACTAATACCAGCCTGGTTATATTGACAGCAGCACCTAAGTGTATATACTAGATTTTCTTTATACGTCAAACAAATACAAATAATGCTGAGCAGCACTACATGGACATGACCATGAACTGCATGAAGCACGGGTGAAAAAAAATACAAATAGATAATGAAAAAAACCACAACTACAAAAGAAAACGGTCTGTGCTCGTATTCCATTCCATTACCTCCACACGTTCACGAAATAAGTAACCTCCTGAATCTTTTGTAAAGACCATTCGAATCTGACATTCTGGTATTCTTTTCTTACATGTAATAAATGCCTTATTACACTTTCTCTTTCTCCTTCCTGAGCTAGGAAATTGCAATGGTCATGTAGCTTTCCTTTATTCCAACTCTTAAACTCGAGACTGGAGTAGTGACTAGTGACCTTGGAGCATAGCAATTGAATACTTCAATAAAGAGAAACCCCTACCACAACATAAAAATAAAACCCGAAAGCAGTACGAGTTTAACCATATACGTTCCAGGCAGACAATCATGACATGGGAACTGAAAGTAATTAGTTTCATTCCGTAATTACATTACACTTAACCCAAAGTGCTTTCAATACACAGCACAATATTAGGTATAAGTATATAGGAAGGAAAGGCGAAACGACTACCGAATGTCATTCCAGAAGGCTGCCTCTACCGCAGAGTAGAATCACAATCCGAAACCACGGAAGGCTTTGTATTCTCGCAGCAACAGTGCACCGTCAAGACTTTCTTTTTCTCTTGTTGTTCTCTGATGTCAAGAGTTTGGTCAGTCGCAACCCCTCAATCGCAACATATTTTTATTAGAAAGCATCTGTGGTAGATTACAAAGAAGGAAGCTGACTATTACTACCTAGTTTATTCATTGGGAAAATCCATCCCTTAAGTAAAGGAAATTCCCGTTAAAAGCAAAGTTAATCAATCTTACAGGTTCGCTAAATTAAGGCTGTCCTTAACGTGCTCGTAAATGGTCAATTGAGCACGAATTCCATGTATCGTGAACAATAGGTGGTTGAATGGGAAAAATCTAAAAACTCGTTCGTTCCCATTCACTGGGTCAAAATCAGCCATCTCCTCTCGTGCTCTTCCATTTCTTCATATACAGATACGACCCAACACATCCATAAATTATTGCTCCAGTTTCCTAACCCCAATGTGTACATAACCACTCTTGCTTACAATTTTTCCTTTCTTCTTTTCCGAGCAACGAAAAAGCAAAAGAGCCACAATTTTTACAAAAATGGCTCAACGGTGAATGCAATCTAAAATCCAAACTTGAAATGCTTTCAAAGCTCCATTTGCGTCTGGAACACGAAGAGGAAAACGATGCTCCATTATTATATGTTAGACGATATCCGTAGGTAGACTCAGCATTACATCCTAATGCCATGCCTTGATTGCTACCGATGTTATGATTAGGTGAGGAAATTAATATTGTTTCACTGCTCTATATCCCGATCGATATAGGTATGCGAAATGAGAATAGGGGAAACAAAAACAAACATTTGTTTTTCTCAAAATTTGGATTAGCGATCACCAGGCACCAAGAAAGTACAACTATGTACTCCTCAAAATATATTTAGGGTAAAAAATGTTGTAAACATTAACTTGATTTGGTGAACAAAAGTTGTTAGTTCCCGTCGAGAGTAAATTGAAGATTGAACAGCCTCTTTCTCCCATGCCGGTATAATCGTAGTACGTGATGGCTAGAGGTGAATTGCCTCCATTGCCACTATCCCAAACAATGGCACTAAGGAGGAAGTGCCCTCTGAGTTAACATAGGTAGGTACCTACTTTCTTGCTTTCTTCGGTATCTACATCATGACTTGTGCACCATATCCAAAGCACTGTCTTAAGCTCTGTCAGCTCTGTGAAAAGCGTTTATCTGCCTGGGCTGTATAACATAGAAACTAATTAATTCTCTTGGATATGCCCGGGTAATCCTAAGAATCTTCGGAAACGCTCCCATCACCTGCGTTCCGATCGATTAATAATTTTTCCCTTGGAAGTAACCTCATCCAATCCTATCATTTACTATATTGCTCCGAACTTCTGGTATGTACGAAAATACACAAGGGAAGATTGGATGGGGGTGGAGTATCTATCTTCCAAGTTTTTTCCTATCCATACTAATTCTACTTGGCTTATATAATGCGGGATGACAACAAAGTTTTTGTCTATTCAAATAAAGTATACTGGGCTTCGCAGATGGGAGCTAAGAAGGAAAGTATTCTTGATTACAACTGCTCTACAGATTACTAATTTCTCACAGGTCGTAAGTTTTGACGGCAACTGCAATTCAAGTCAAGTTGAGAACAATACGCTTTCCGCCAAATAATGCAATCATCTGGAACACCAGCAAGGTTACTACTACAACAGCTACTGCAACCACTTATTCATTTGGCTTCATCAATTTATATAATATTATACGAAGTACTGCATCATTACAGTCTTAGCTTCTTTATTCACGTGCAAATTACTGAATTATGCTGCAATGCAAACAAGCGAACGCTTTGAAATCACAACTGCACAATCTAATGCTAGCCGTCGCAGCAGCATTGCGAGTCAAAGAAATGGATCTTTTAGGACCATTTCTTTGTGACGGTGATACTCCAATTCCAATATCCGCACCGTCAGACCAGATTCTGGGTGACATAATAAAACTTATAGGGCTCGAGTCCATTAGTCAAGTCGTAGAATAAATAAATAAAAGTCGCCCACACATCATTTCGCTAGTGCCACCTCTGGCGTGCTAAAAACCCAAAAGCTCAGCTCAACCTAAGTCGTTAATCTCGCAACAAGTCAAGCAAGAGAAAAGTGATTACTAATCAATGACTTGAAGTCATGCAGCAGTAACTTACTAGTGATAAACGATTAATATTTACCTACATTTTAGCGAGATAACTTTGCTACTTGGCCATTCTCTCCACTCCTTTCCAGTTGAGTAGGAACACGTACTTAGCGAAGTGTAATTGGCCGATTCAATTATTTACCTAGCACATGATTATAAAAGGAAAGTGTATGGATTCAAGCACACGCATAGAGCATACATATCTACCCGGTAAAATGCACTATGTGAATATTGCACACTATAATTAGAGAAAGATTGCCCCTCCGATATAATTTAATCACGGAGGTTGTGGGGCAAGCTAATGAAAGTAAGCGTTGGGACAGGACTACCGTTGACTGTTTGCTTGCATCTTTCGCTCGTTGAATTTGGAGGTAGCTTCGATATCATCATCATTCACGCTGAGAAACTTAGATACATCTTTCACTCCTTTCCATCTCGTGTTTGTGCATGAAAAGTACCTGATCGCCTTTGCTTGCTAGACACTACACACGTAAGGCGTGCTACCCGAGTCATGCTGTATACCTCAAACGATCAATTAAAAACATAGTTTTTGTTGTTGTATTGCAAAAGTTTCTCAAGTTTCTGCATGCAACTAGGTACACTTCTAAGAAATGTTCTAAGTAATGTGTTCCAGAAAGTTCTCCATCCATCAGCATACTATAATAACACGTATAAAGTTGAATCGCGATACCCAGCGTCTTATGAATTTAAAATTGATCTTGTATGAAGAACAATCAGATTTTCGTTAGTAGTATCATTATTACTTTTTCATTAGTCATTTTTAAATCGATCTTGCTGTAAAGTGACGTTACCTACTGAATAAAAGATTGGGAATACTTTGGAAAAAAAACTCGAGGCATCCATTTAGCAATCGTGACATTGAGATGAGAAAGTTTTTTGTGGTACATTATTAGCTTAATCATACATGAGTGACAAGGGAGTTGTGGTGAAGAAGGAGCTAACTTTCACATAAAGTTTTCGTCGTAGCTTGCTGACACTTTTCTCAAGTATGTTAGATCAACACTTTAACCACATTACCTTGTACGACGCGAGTGAGCATGAGCTTACATTCAAGCAAGTGGAACCGCATTTTTCTTTCTTTCGCTTTTAGATTAAATATCTTGAAGAGACGGCAGCAGAGATGAAGAACATCAATATGAGTGGGCTGGGTTTTTCTGTAACTTATCTGAGTACTCAATTTTATGTCCTGGACTGCTGTACTTGGTGTTTTACATTTCCCTCATCTGGCACTCACGTAGACGATAGACATAGAACATAGACAACAGGGCCTGGACCTGAGCATGTGGAAAAAGTGAACACGTGCACACCATACACATTTAGATTCATGCTAAATTTCCCTTCGTTCTTTACAGTTTCATCATACCAAAGGTACTCCATCTCACAAGTCTTGCTCTCCTATTTCCTCCTCATCTACTTTTGCGATTTCATTTTCAAGACTACCGTTTTTACTGTGACCCTCTTCCTTGCTACTTTCACCCAAGTTGTATTGATCCACACATAGATGAAAAACACTGCGGATTGTGGGCTGGATTTGTCAGACTTAGTCTGTCCGTTATTTTATGATCTAATAGATTACGAAATTAGCAGGCGGGAATGAACCAGCACACTTGCAAATATGTCTGCTCGTCGGGTTCTTCCGCAAATGACAGGAGACCCAAATTGAAACATAAACACAGATGATGTAATCATGTAACTATGTCAGCGGAAGAAAGCACTACCATGAAAGCACGGGGGTTATGTGAACAAATTGTAGATGATATTCAAACATGCAGAAAAAAGTACTCACGCTCCCAAAAATGCATGAGGCTATCAGACAGAATGACATGTCTGAACAATCAGGACTTGCAATGTAGAAAGCTAAACAAATTACCACGAAAGTAATAACGCCGTTAGATAAATGGATTTCAATTTAAAAATCAGAATGCACGAATTGGATTCCACTGGCTTCAAAAATGAAGATTAAAAGTTGCAAAAATCTCTTTCGTTGGATGTGCGAATGCATACCACTGAGTGTAAGATAAATCGGTACAATTTAAACAAGGATTTCAAGCCAAGTTGATCCAGAGCTCTAAACAGTAAACTGGACATGATCATATAACTCATTGTCAGTTCACTGCTGCTGAATGAGCTCCAAATCCCTACTTCAGCAGCAACTTTATCAAACAAATGGGCGTAGCAGTACAAACTGAGTGAAAGAAAACGAAGAAACAGTTCTGCGAATTGGCAAAGTATTGTTATGCAATCCCAAGGCTAACAGATTGACCACTCATTTCTTAGGAACAAATATGAAAGAGACAGGTTCATTAGTTTCCTTTTTCAGCCTTCATACCAAATTAAGACAAAGACAGTTGAAAACCATTCTATATTGAATTGATCGCTCTGAGAAACCATTTACTGAAAATAGAAAGAAATTAGGTCTTACATTTAGTCAGCACTGGTTTCGGCTTTGGTTGCTGTTGTTGTTGCTGGACGACGGGCGGTGGTTCCCTGGTTTCAATCGGTTGTGGTGGGGCTGCGGGCGGTGGAGGTGGAACCGACTTTTGTTTTTGGTTTCTTCCATCCACCACCATGGCTGCTCCAAATGTGAAATTATCGTCGATTGTCGAGCTATTAGAAGAGCTTGGCGGAGACCAGTTACCTTTCGGTTTTAGAATCAAGTACCAATAATAAGGTTAGTAAGCATAAATAAATACGCAATCAACTCTAACTAAAAATCTGTTAGTCGTTTTAAATGTATTAAATGATACTTGATAATTATTCACTACTAGTTCATTTTTATTATAGCTAAAACTAATAAATTCTTGCTCGTTCAAGTCAACTCTTTGGTCTTCTATATAAAGCAGCTCCTACTTACTTGATTATAATTGTTATCGGATCCAGAATCAATTTACGTTTGCACACACAAATAATAAGCACAGTTTGACAACGAGAGAAGAAACAGAAAGGCAAAAGCACAGCCCAAAGCTCTAAAATCGAAATAAACAAAGTTCTTTTCATATTGCGCGAATGAAAGATCTAGCTCTATTCCTCATTCACTGTTTCAGAATAAGTTAAGTATTTAGGTTAAAGTTGATGCCTCTGCCTCTACGTGTACGTATTTAAAATTTTGCGGGGTACTAATAATTTGCCCAATATATTTCGTAGCATGAAAACATACCACAGCTGCACAGTAGTTAAAAATTAAATGCCAAGCAGAGAGTGTAATTTTTTCTCTCATATCTAGTCCTTCGTAAATTAGTAGAAGTCTACACGGGAAGATGCAAAAGATCATCGTAAAATGTAATTAATTGAAAAAGTTGTTGCACCCTCATAAAATATGCAGGGAAAATTAGACTACATGGGCGGAGATTTCAGAAAATTTAAAAAGTTATTTTGTGCTGGTAAATATGTTTTGGTCTTGGTCATCATTACTTCATTAGCCCGGGTGAAGTTAATTATTCGAGAATGTTTTCCACAGGGAAATATTTGTATGTATGTACATGGTAATAGAGTATTTATCGTTTGATAATTATTACACTCAAGTAAGTATGAAGTTTATTTTTATTACACTTCGTTTACGTTTAACTAGGGTCAATTAGAACGGTAAATCATTTATTCCCGAGTAATGGAATTTAAGGGAACTTCCATGACATGCGAAAGTAAGCTTCGTAATCCTACCATAACGACTTTAATGACAGCATAATTAACCTTCCAAAAAATAAGTTTTTATGTTATAAACTTCTAACTTTGGAGAATGTCAAGGGTTGGCGGGTGGTGGCTGGTTGGCGAATGCATTCACTTACGCTAAAACTATATGCAGAGGTAATTTCTCCGTGTTTTCATCACAAGCGTGGCGAGAAGACACAATGTTTCATAATTTGAAAACGAAGACAGAAACCTTGCAGTTCAGGCTCAGGCATACTGGCTGGTCTGTAATGACTTTGAGAAAGTTTGGGAGTAATCCCTCTTATGTGCCACTTAAGGAAGCCTCCGAATAGCGTTGGTGAAGAGGCAAAACAAGACAACCAATTTCCAAAATTTTGCGCATACCACGCCACAAACGATAAGTCGCAATTTAATTATAGTAACCTACATTTTGTAATATCTTTTATGTGAATTTTGTCAGGAAATTGTTTGTTTTTGGTTTTGCCGCTTCAACATCGCTGTTGGTATACCTTGTTTTTCCGGACGTGTCTTCATTATACCTATCAAAATAATTAATCTACTGCTTTTTCTTAAATTTAATGCTCTCTATGGGCTCACTAAATTGTTAGTGGATAAATATTGGCTATCCTGCAGAGTATTGTAAATATAAATTGTAGCTGTTCATATTATGTTGTAGGTAAGTTATTCGTATAATTATATATAGTAGGTGCTAGCAGTAATTTTAGATTTAGAATGGCACAAGCTGTATGTATTTAATTCCATTCACCACTGCGACTATTACTACTACGGGTTTTCTCTACAAAGCACCTACATAATGAAAGTAAGTTGTTACGCTGTTAATAAGGCTGACGTGGTAGGTTAGAACGACGTACTTTAAAACCGTGAAATAATCTCAATCAGTGGCTGCCGCTATACCGAGGGACTTCCTTCCGTTGGGGTTCCGTAAGTTCCTATATATATTGTTTATTCCTAAGGCGATAGGCAATTCATGTATACCCTAACCTTGCTACTTGCATTATAGGAATGACAAACAGAATCGGCATGCATCTCTACACGCCTATGTTTTTATCATCGAAATCCTCACTGTAGTGTATAACACCGTAATTCCTGGGACTCCNATATTGTTTATTCCTAAGGCGATAGGCAATTCATGTATACCCTAACCTTGCTACTTGCATTATAGGAATGACAAACAGAATCGGCATGCATCTCTACACGCCTATGTTTTTATCATCGAAATCCTCACTGTAGTGTATAACACCGTAATTCCTGGGACTCCTAGGTCACCTGAATGGTGGAAGCTATGAAACATTTTAAACGTAATTTTTAGTAAATGCAATCCCTGCTATGTTCGTTTTTTCTAAATGCTAACTACGCCAAATCTGCAATCGACGTTTAACATTATTCGAATTTAGACAAAAATGTGTTTAACATGGATTGGATGTAAGGAAAATTGCATACCATGATTTTCACCTCCAACGACATGTACTAGGAGCTATTTTGTAGGAGAGTATGGTTCAAAATACAGAATCTAAAAATTGTCCATGCATTGAAGGTAATGAATATTTGACTACAGAATTATTTTCCTAAACCCTACACGTAACCTTGCAGCAATGAATACTGCTACTACCCAACGTGAGCAAAAGGAGGATATAAAATATGCCAGTGGTCTCACCACGGCACTGTTAGTGATAGTGCATGTGATATACTGTCTGTGCACACTTGAATTTGATGAGATACCTGAAGTAAAATTTCTGTTCACAACTCTACAACCTGAAACTACCCGGGTGAATACATGCAAGCATCACTACTCCAAGAAAATCAAATGGCAGCAGTAAACTAACGCATTTATACTCTGCAAAAAAAGTCATACCTAGGTAGGTATTCTACTTCGGAAGAGAATTCGTTTGGGAACAATTACAGTGCAAAAAGCTTTGCACTGGAATACAGTGCCCACTACAAAATGTATCAACTTTGATGCCGATTCACTTGTTAAAGAAAAGGAGCACAGCAT
>JAAXYX010003528.1:0-14188 GCA_036851915.1 Ptenothrix huangshanensis | reverse complement strand
AAAGTACATTGAGAGAACAAAACTTGAGTGCCATGCCACCGAGGTCACACAATGACGACTTTCTTTGTCAAAGCATAGGCGCATAAACAGACACAGACTCACATAGATTCACATACATGGAGCAATTGGGGCGTGTATAGGTAAAAATTAAATAGAATATAAATTATTAATGATAATGAATGAAAACCAACTGCATAAGAGTCGAACTCCAGGGAATCCGACATTGGCCTGTTTGGGTGGCTGAAAAGGTACGGAGTCCAATTTGCTCTCTTCACTTACATGCGGATGGACGAAACGTTGAATGAAGTCCAATTTGTCCGCCTCATCATCCTGATTATGAGTCACAAATTAACAAATTACAAATGTGGAATAAACTGTTGAAATAGTTTTTTCCCTGTGCCTTTTGTGTGCGAAATACTGACGCGAGAAGACTCCGCAATCCGTATGAATACATAATGATCAAAGTAAGTAGGTAACTATAATTATATATTCGGAGATTATAAGTGAGGAGGTTAAGTATTGTGTTAAGTGTGTTACTTGATTGTTAGCTAGGACTGGGATGAAACTTGCAGTGGTTAGCACCACAACTGCTATGCAGACCGCCACAGTTAAGGAAAATAAGTTGATCGTAGACATGTTTGTGGTAGCAAGTGCATCCGAGGACAGAGTTGACAAAATATACAAAATTATAATAGGTGCAGTGGCATTGGCAGTGACAGTGACAATGTAGTGCATCCATGCCATCCATTCATATCACTCATTCAAAAATGTCCTTGTCGCATTCGCATGTGCATGAACTTTGGCTTCGCCTTTGGCTCACTTCACTTTGACTTTGGTTTCGTCTGCCGTGTATCAAGTTCACATAACAACGTCAACGTCATCTTCGTTTGTCTTGGTCTTTACATTGCATGCCTCGAGAAATCCTATCGGCCAACAGGCTGTCAAACGAAAACCAACGCAACCAGCCCAGACCAGTTTCAACAATCATATTATTTGCAAACGATAACCACACACAAAGCCTGTACATTTACAGTGGACACTCGAATCTCTCTGTAACTTCATCTTGGAGTCATTCAGCAAACCGTTGACCACCTTCACATGTACTCTATTAGAATCTTTATAATTATATGACTGTATGCAATTCAGGCAAAATCAATCAGCTGACTCTTTGCTGTCTTTTCCCCTCAAATCGTAAGTAAGGCAGTTTATAATTTATTAATCATTAAAATACACCAACCAATACTATACATAACTAACTACTGTTTATTTGACCATTTCACATTTCTAATCTACAACACAATGGTATTATGGTAAGCAGCAAAGCAGCACAATAAATAAATAGAAAATAAATACAGCACACAAGTTTACATAGCTATTTTTATTGGATTAATGACCACGACCCTTATTCGCACCAATCTGCATCCCGTGTGTTATGTAAAATCCATTCGGCGTACTCTGCAACAAACAAAGGAATGTTTTTCAATCTTAATCCACAAATATGAAACCGAATAACTAGGCTAAAAGTGAATATTCCTTCTCCAGCATGCTAATTGAATGATCGGTTTGAATTGCAGATTTACCTGAGACTCGGGTGTGAACGGTGGGGCTGTAAGATTTATTGGGAGTGTAGCCGAAGGAAGTAACTCCAATCAAAGTGTGACGTCCTCCATTAGCAATCACAAGACCGCCGCCAGCATCGCCCTGAACAATTTCACGCACATAAGAATTAATACGACGGATCATTATTTTGGTTTGCAGAACAAACTGCGGTGTGGCAACGTTAGAATGACAACAGTTTGACTGATACTGTATTTAAAATAATTTCTACGTAGGACTTACCACGCATTTGGAATCGATGCTAGGAGTGAGGTAGCCAGCACAGAGCATATTTATAGTTATCTTTCCAGTATGCCTTGTGTCCCGATTGCACACATCGTTTGACAAAATCGGCATCTCAGCTCTGCACAGTTTGTTGCTCACTCGATTTCCGAAAGGTCCAAGTTCTGCAGTACTCCAAGCTGCCATCTTCCCCATTACCCCTTGGTAGTTGTTGGTTCCAGCTGGAACACAGGCTGGAACGAAATAGTGATTGTCGCCGATGTTTATCGGATCTACTAGGCCAATCAGCGCAATATCGTTATCCCGTGAATTTCGGTGATAATTTGGATGCATTAGAATCTTTTCCACGGGTAATTTTAGTGTGCCACTGGAAGAGCCGCTGTTTTGTAAATTGTCATGAACTGTTAGCCACAATTCGGTACGGTCAGGTAACAATCTGTATAAACAAATATTTGATGATTAGATTCTTCAATTACAAAATGCGTAGTTGATATTTTCATTAGTTTTTTTGCTTGCTCTTGTTTTAGATTTACCCATCCATGCAGTGTGCGGATGTGATAGCGTATTTATTGTTAATCAGAGTAGCTCCGCAATGAGGTCTTCCACCAGCAAATAACCCATTTCGGACAATGGCCGCTGTCCATGGCCACTCGTTCACACCGCCGCCAGGAACATTAAAGGGTACTTTACCGCATTCTACAATAATTATTCAACCACAATGAAGCGTTTTACTCCTTTTCCTTTAGTTTTAACGATTTTCGATCAAAATAATTATATCTGTATAGGATTATGAAGTACACAATTAAATGAAATATACTAAAGGGCGGAGCACTTGAAAGCTCTAAAGTTATAAGAAAAATCCAACGATATCTGTCAGATATAATTGTGCACAATATGCCATTAGTTGAGAAAAAATTATCTATTAGTAAAATTATAAAATGGATTATCTTTAAAAATGACTACACCATTTTTCCATTATTTGTATGTAGATATGTACAGTTTTATTTGGTCATTGAAAAAAATACCCGCAACAATAATAATAACATTAATAAATAAAAGTCACAGTAATAATAAGCAATGATTACTGACCACAGCTAGCCCGAGCTTGTGGATCTGACAAAACTTCCTCTCCTGTCACGATTGCCCATTCCTTTTCGAATGTGGTGGATTTAAGAGTGGAGGAGGTGACGTTGACCACAGGCTTCTGTGTTTGATTCTCCTTGTCCTCCTCATCATCCTCTTCGATTTCATTATTACTCCCACTTGCTACGGCCTCCTTTTCCTTTTCAGTTTGGTTCTCGACATCGTCGTCCGGTTTCTCCGTCCCTGCTCCAGAAACTCCATCAGCGGACTCTGTATCTGATGCAGGTTTGCTCGAGTCGAATCCGGCTCCGGTTCCAGTCACAGCATTCACAGCGGCCCATTCTGAGTTGAAAGTGGCTGATGAAATGTCCAAAGTTGGTTTGCCCACGATCTTAGTCTTGTTGGCACTTGGAGATTTTTTAGTATCTTTGGTCGCGCTCACGTTCCCCGTCACTATTGCCCATTCGTCAATTACACTGTACTTCTGCGTTGAGGTTGAAGAAGTGGCCTTTGGTCTGCTGGTGGTTTCCTCATTATCCTCATCTTTGTCCTCAGCATCCGCGTCCGCATCTGCTCCACCTTCCGTGTCCGTCTCTGGGATCGTTTCTTGGCGACCTTCTACATTCTCGATTTGGTTCTGGTTCTGGTCTTCATTTTCCTCTTCTTTCTCATTTTCATTTTCATTTTCATTGGGTTCAACGACTTCATTTGGTTGCTGACTTGGGTTTGGCGTCTGATCCGGGATTTCATTTGGGATCTGGTTCTGAGTTTTAACTTTGTTCTGGTTTGCTACCACAATCGACCATTCGTTGTTAAAAGTGGAGTTCAATTGAAGTTTGGGCTTAAGAGTTGTGGATGGAGGTAAAGGTGCTTGCGTGGGAGCGGGACTGTCCGTGTCTTCTTCGTCTGAGTCTTCGTCCACAGAACCCGATGCTGGAGAAGCGGGTGAAGAGCTTGGTCCACTTTCGTTTTCACCGGCCCGAGAAGTTGTTTCTTCTTCCCCGTCTCCGTCTTGTCTTGCATTCTGAGGCAACTGAGTTGGACCAGCTTGATCCGTAGCAAGATCACTCAAGGACGATGACGTTGTTTCCTCTGTTCTCTGTGTATATTTCGTGCAAGTAATGAAATAATTATGATTAGTGGTGAAAGAGCAGCTAAATACGCTGAGTGTAAAATACAATGTAAAACTAAATAGAAACAAATGAATTAATTATAAAGACCTCTCCAACTCCAAGCGGTGAAGACGAGACGGCGTGGCAAAAAAGGAAAAGAATTAAAATGCCCGAAAAGGCCGATGAAAAATTCAGCGTAGACTTCATCTTGTGAACTTTGTGTTTGGAAGTTGGAATTGGAAATCGTAATTGATAATTCTGTACTGACCACACAACCACGTTCGGTCAGACTGGCACTGGCACTGGTCTTGATGTCGAGTTCAAACTGAAACTGTTCTCTTCAGTTCTCTCAGCGTCTGATCAGTGACCGAGGCTGAACGCTCAACATTAGCACACACACTCACATTCCAACCATGAGCACGATGAGGAAGAGATGAAGAGGAGCAAATAAGTGTTGGAAGGAAACAGAAATCAACATGGGTTCATTCATGGTGTTCATTGAATATATAAATACAATCGTATTATGCACCTACTTGCTCGTATTTGCCCATTTCTTTTTATTATTCAATTCCTTTACCTCGCTTCGCCTTCCTTCTATTTAATTTTCTTCCCTTTCTTATGCATTATGCACCATGCGGACCCTGCTACAGTTATAATCCATTGTTCGAATTATTATTACAAGGTGCCAGGAAGACTGAAAGCCTCATGCAGTCAAAATCACGTTTTGCATGTACCTCTTTGGGTCAATTGATAATTTTGTGTGAGAGACAGTGAGAGAGATACAGTAAGAATCCATGTACGAACCAACACTGCAAGATCCCTGCTCATGAAGATAAAAGTAACGGAAAAGAGCAGCAGAAGAACAACAACTGCTTGGGCTGGGATCCGCGAAGATGTAATCAAACTGAGATTTTGTACGTATAGCTTCGTGCTTGAGTTCTTGGATGTTCCTTCTATAGCCCAGTATACCAGTGCTTTTTGGCTTCGGCTTAAGCTTTGACTTTGACTTTGGATTCGGCTTTGACATTGACAAGCCACGCAACAGCATCTCGGTGACAATCAAAAGAAAAAGCAGGCGGTAATGAGGCAAAGCTTTTAATCCATTCCTTCATCCAATTCAGTACGACAAGCTGATTATTTGTTTATGTAAGACTACACATACAAAGTAAATTCGGCAGAGCGTACTCTTCACCACAGTCTCTCCATTTCCATTTTATTTGCAATTCCATGCCCATTTTCTCATTTGAAATCAAACCAAACCAGTCCTTGATCTGTTTGTTCGTCTGTCCATCTGTCAAATGGTCACTTCCTGAATCCATGCACCTCAAGCTAAATTGACTACGTTCCATGCGAGCAACACTCCTGCTATTCCTGCCTCCCTACCACTTCTACCATTCCTAGGCTACCTGACTAACCTGACTCAGGAAAAGTGGCGAAGAGGCCAAAGTTATCCCGTTTCAATTCATGTTCATCAGGAAAACAGCCCAGAGGTTATTATTCTTAATCCGAGTGGAAGATCAATGATCAATGATCAATGATCAGCGGAATCTCGAGTCACACTCCCATCTCATCCGTGCTCACGTAGAAGCAAAACAAGCCGCAAGTAGAAACTGGTAAGGGCATCATTATCACAATTCTATGACATGTCAATACACTTCCAACGCGAATTACATCCATATGCAAAACCCAATTCATGCAATGGGTCTCATGTCTCATCGTCAGTGCCAGCATGGAGAGAATTCGAATCACAAGTTATAAGCTATCATAATATCTTTAAAGGATCTTCTATGCTTAAGCATTAAATGCCCTCATGCACCTTCGTAAACAGAGCGATTGAAGAGTAATTCAGTTTATTTCAGCTGTGATAAATAAATAAATGATACAAATACTAGTGTAATTATATTGCAATCGCTGCAGTTTGATTAAAACGCGCAGTTTTTATCATTTACGAATGCTTGATTTGAGAATAGCAATGACTGTGTATTAGATTTGGTCAATTCCTCCGCAGTACTGCGCGTCCTTAGTATTTTCCTTGATCCAATTCACGTATCCTAAAAAATAGAAAGGAAACGAAATTTTAAGAAACCATTGTCCCCATGTAGTTAAAACATGCACAGCCTTCTCCGAAATTACTACAGATAGTTTTTGATTTGAGATAGGCTTACTGGAGACCCTGGCGTAGACGCCGGGGCTTTTTGGTCTCGCACATCCAACTCCCCATGAAACGACACCAACTAACACTCCACGACTCGTTCCACTGTTATTAAAGTCAACGATCAACGGACCACCCGAGTCACCCTGTTAATTATAAACAATTTTCATAGTTAGACCTACTGATAATTAATTAAACTGACAATTATTTTCTATGTAATTATCAACTACTAATATGAGAATTATACCTGACAAGAGTCCATTCCCCCTTGTTCCAAAAGTCCAGCACACAACATGTTGGACGTGACTCGATCGTAATTATCATCGATAGTATCTTCGATACACTTGCGATTCGTAAGAATAGGAATGGTGATTTGCTGCAAATTTTTGGTGGTGTCTTGACTGCTTTCCTCGGAAGTTCCCCATCCGACGACGGTGCCATTTAGACCAGCGAAATCATTAACTTCATCGGCAGGGATACATATTGGAGGAACCTTTGTAAGTCGAACCGGGCTCTTGAGTTTGATTAAAGCCACGTCGTTGTTAATCGTGAAAGGATTGTAGTCAGGATGCATCATGATTTTCTCGATTTCACTCTTAAAGCCTGCACCTAACGTCGACAGCACTGCAGGCTCCAGTTTAGTTTTTGACAGAGCAATATAAATTTCTTTGGGATTTCGACGGTAACTGCAAGTAATTTTACATTTGTCAATGAATTCACTGTTTCAAGTTCAAGCCCGCTTATTTCTTATTTCTACTAAGGTAAACGTAGTCCACTTTCCTCCCACCTTACCTTTGAACACAATGGCTTGCAGTCAAAACGTACAGACTATTGATAACCGTTCCGCCGCAAAATAATTTATTATCCCTGGCGTCCACGAGTCCTACGGTCCACGGGTAATGATTGATATCTGCATCTTTTCCTCCAATAATTTTAGGAATATTAGAAATTCCACAACCTAATTTGTATCATACGATTTTAAGACTTACTTCATTGGAATGTTTTGGATTTTGCTTACATAATTATAATTTTTAAAACGCCCCGTCCGGATTTGTTTAAAACTTAATAGCTTGTGCACATAACAATATGAAACTACCGCATTGTACATCCCCCGTCAATATCTTCTGCACAGCGTTGGCTTTATTTCCTGTCAAAATTTTTACGTGGTCTGGCACGTAGTCCAAGTCTATAACATTTTCCTCTTTTTGATTCGGATCAGGAACGGGGAAGATAGGACGGTGTCCTTTCCCAAATTCGGAGAATACTCTTTCATCCAATTTTTCAGAATGACCCGGGTCATCGGAAATTAAATCCGAAGTTGTAGTTTGCTCTGCCGCCGCCTCTGATAGCAGTTGGGGTTGCTGAGTCGTTTCATCCTGAAAGGTAAAGTATGCAAAAACAATCACTTAACATTCATTAGCGAACCAAAATACATATCTTTAATTATACAGTGTAATTATTAAGCCACTTTAACAATGCCTTGAGTTATGCTATTGAGAAACACTATTTTTCTAATATTGTACCTGAACAACTGAGTACGCAATTCCTTTCGATAAGAAAATGACGAGCTGAAGTAAAATGATTGAGTTTATTGGTAACATTGTGAAATTCTTCTTTAAACTAACTTCCTCACAACTTACGGTCAGACTAATCCAATGGCTGGTTGATGTTCCATCTCTTTCTTTCCAACCTTACGTTGACGCTCTCCTGCTCAGGCCAAATGAAACCTACTAGCCAGGCTGCATAATAAAAGACCAGTCTTTCCTGCCAACATTTTTACCTTATTTGATTAGTCGCATGTACCGACCTACTGTCTGATGTGATCTCATGATGACAAAATACGCGTCAAGTACATTCATAAAGCAAACGCATACGGATATTTTAAAGATACATGTACGAGCATCTGTAGTGTGGTGTTACATGATCATGTTTGTTGTACTGAAAGCTGGAGGTGGTCGTTGTCTGTCTCTATTGATTGTCATCAGCAAAGGAGAAAAGTAGGGACATCGTATCGTACTCCATTCGACTCCCAATCAACTTTAGAGGCGGACAGGCGGAGGATAGTCAAGTGAATCTCCGTTTTTTCCTTTGCTTCGAGTTGTTTTCACGTTTTACACCAAACTCGTTCCTTCAACTTGACCGACCAATTGCCAAATAATTAAACTCAAGCTCAAACGTTAAACAGATCCAAGATAAGTCTGTGTACTTTTCTTTATGCATATGCCAGCCAAACTCAAATGACGAATCAAGAATAAATAGGCAATTACTTTTTAAAGAAGGAAGAAAGCAGAATTAAAGGTTGGTGTCTGCTCAGATCTTATGCACGTCTTAACAATGATTCTTTTATTAATTGTTTATGTAGTAAAAGCCGGAATAAAGGAACAACAACATTGTTATTCAGGTGAGTATTTAGCTTGTATAGATATTTAAATAATTAATACGATGGTAGAATAAATTAAACCAAAAATTGGAACTTCGCTTATCCTTGACACCATTCAGCTTCTTTCGTATTAGCTAAGATCCAGTCAGCGTAACCTGAAATGGAATAAATCAAATTAATTTCAACCATTCTCGTCATAAGAAAGTTATTATAGCGAAATTAACTTATTGGCAGGAGTGCGGCGGATACCCTTAAGGTCATGTAGACATACAATACCCATGGTAAAAGTTAGAACTGAATCAAAAACGATAACTAAAAAAACCGCCAAGCCCACCCAATAATTAAAAATGTACCCCGACCTAACGCTAAACTATACCGCGATCATGTACTGTATGTACGTAGTCCGCCATGTAAATCTTGTGAAACGTTTCTGTGAAAGCAAAAGCACTAGCTCCGCCTGTAAGCAGACGGCGCGCATCCTACCGTTGGTTTGGCAGGCAACGCAAAAACTGATAATTCATTATCAACTGAAAATGGGCACAGATTCAGACTATAAAACTACTTTGATACTTAAAACATTATTAAGAATGATAAGAGGCACTGACGTGAAACTCGTGCATAAACTCCTGGACTTTTAGGCCGTGCACAACCGTATCCCCAAGAAACGACTCCAACCAATGTCCGACGACCAGCATTGTCAATTATAAGTGGACCTCCAGAATCTCCCTATAGCATTTTTCAACGTATAATAATGTCATAATTTTATTTGGTTGTAGGAAACTGAATCAGATAGATTTTACATTAGCAATTGTTGTGTATAAATACTCTATCAAGTCTCCAATTACCTGACACGAGTCTTTGCCCCCTGTTTCTAAATAACCTGCACAGAGCATGTTGTCGGTAATCTTTCCATTATAGGCAGTTTTAGTATTGCAATCATGATTGCTAATTATGGGAACATCAACTTTCCTTAAAACTTGGGACAAACTTCCACCTTGACTAACTGCACCCCAACCTGCCACAGTTCCAATGTATGATTCTAAATCGTTGCTGTTGCTTGCTGGAAGACAAACCGGTGTTACGATTGCTCCATCTTTTGCAATCTCAACTGGAGAGGCTAGTCTCAGAAGAGCTACGTCATTATCAATGGTTCTTCGACTGTAATTTTGATGCATCATGATTTCAGCCACTTGAATTTCAATGTATCCATTTTCATTCTCGTTCGGTTTCACCAAGTCCTCTTCATGAAGTCGCACCTTAAGAGATCTTGGTGTCATCCTAATTTTTATAAACCAATTGCATAAATTCTTCTTTGTTAAATAATGCAGTAGTTATAGTTAAGTATATTAAGTAACGTTGGGACAACTGATTACTGCTTAGTAATGTTTCGTGTAGCTATTTTACTTAAGTTCAACTCCTTTACAAAGACACTCACCCATCCACACAATGACTGGCTGTGAGAATGTATCTTGAATTGATAAGACTTCCTCCGCAGTAGGGTTTCGACCCCCAGAATCCAATCCAGTTCTTTTTAAACAATGCCACTGTCCATGGCAACTCATTGATTTTCACAGGTACTCCGTCCACAATTTTTTGTCGATTAGGTATAGCAATTCCGCAAGCTAATTAAAAAGATTACAAAAATGCTGTAGTGCATATGAATTACCAAAAATAAAAGGCTGCACTGCCAGGGACCAAAAGGGTTAGAAGATTGTAGTTGTAAGATATTTGCAAGGCAGTGTCAGATTATAAAAAGGTGTGTATAATTTAAAATAAAATTAAAACAAGCTTCTAAATCTAAATAGTTTAATGCTTTTAGCTTCTTACTGCAATTAAGTCCATCCTTGGAAGCAAACACATTCACTTTTGAGGCATTACTGGAGAAAACGTTGACACTTGCAAGTTGGGCTAAGTTGACATCGATGACACCAACGTCGGGGACTTTTGGCAGAGAACTTTCGGAAAAATATGTTTCATTGACAGGATCAACTGGATTATTCGTCACCGGTGTTTCGTCATCAACGGGGAAAACAGGGCGGTACGATACTCCAAACACAGCAAAGTCCTCAAAAGGCTCAGTCTTGACTTGGTCTTTAGTCTCCTCTTCCACCTCTTGCGGCGATTTCTCCGTGATTCCTAAAGGAAACTCCGTTCGTGCAAAGTACATCGTTTCAACTGTCGTGCCCGAAACATCGTCTTTTTCATTTTCTGCGTCATGTTGGCCTTCTACTAATGCTGTTAAGGATCAAATTACAATTTTAGGTTTAACTCTAGCATTTGAAAATTCAGTTAGAATTTATTTGTTATTATGTTGTTCTTACCTGCGTAGTCGTCTTCCCGTCGTGGAATTGGAGCAAAACCTGGACTTCCTTCGGTTTTCTCTGCAGCAGCCAACGGCACATTGGAAAGAATGAGTGCAAGAAGGGAACTTGCAGTTAAAAGTATTAATATGAGTTTTCTCATAGCGATTCCGAGTGAATATATAGACGTAAAGATGGAATCAATGCGAAACGGAAGAAAAATGAAAAGTACAGATCGATGAGTTTTGAATCCTAAAGAGGAATGAGAAGAATCTGATTGTTGACAAATCCCAATTTCAACAAGTCAACTTTGTCACCCTCAAGAAACGAAGAAACCAGGTCTTCATCTCAAGTTTTTTGTGTTCTCTTTTTCCTGTCCTCATGCTCTGTTCTGTCCTCTGCTGTCATCCATTTTGGGTCATATGTCACAAGTACACGTCAAACTTACGAATCCCCCGTGTGCACTGTGTGCTACATACTTGATACTACATCAACATCACCGAGCCGCAGGTGACAACGTCGTAAGTCAATCCTGATCGCAGTATATTCAATCTCATCCTGCCGAACTCATCAACGAGACTGGAAATACAAGTTTAGAAAAATTGAGTGGAAAACTAAAACCGGTGCACTTGTGTGGTATTGATTGGAAAACTCGTCGGAGCCTCACTCCTCCTATCCGCACGTAGGTATTCCTTATTCCTTTACCTGCCTTTCCTCAATTCGAGTTGAGCGAGGATTGTGGATCACGATCACGGGAAGAGAAATTCTAGCGTTGAGAGTACAACATACATCTCTTTATGCATGTGTGTACTTAAGTGCCCATATGCGTATGAGTTAATGGGAGAAGACCGGCTAAACTCACGTTTGTTCTTTTGCTATCAAGAAATGACGTAGGAAATACTGAGGAAAAATAAATACAACAGAACAGAATACCTACGAAAATAAATAATTGACATAAAGATTCAGGAATTTCATCTTAAATTGTGCAAGCACTAATACTTTTTATGCAAGTGAACTCGGAGTTGTAAGCGTAATCTGCTATCTGCCGACCTCCAATGATAAAACTGATAAACTTTCATGTTTATGTAATAACAACATTGTTCTGACACTGGGAATCGAGAAATATTTACACTTATTGCAACATTACCGATGAAATTATTGGAATTCGCTCAGTCGCTCATCATGTTGTCACGCTTGTTTTCAATTTCCTTGCTTCCTTGTTTTATCTGTTAGTAAGCAATTGTGTTTAAAATGATGGACTGATACACTGATGAAATCATTCTCATCCTGGAATTCATGGGTAGTGAGTGTCAATTTCAGTGGAGTTGGAAATTGCTACTGCATGTATGTATGTATTTCTTCAATGTAGATTCAAGTGGGTCTCTTCTACTTTTCACAGGAAGTTTTTAATCCCGGCTTAAGGCTTTATGATAAGAATCATAGCATGTATGTTAAAGCTTATAATTATATGATTAAATTAAATTAAAGCCTAATGAAAGACACATTGTAACTATTTACACGTGGGAGTTAGGGTGGCATTGACATTGACATTCGCAGTACGTTGACAACTAAATGGCATGACACATCGAACGTTTCTAGTCGACTGAGTTGTAATTCTATGATGTTAAACTACGATTCATATTAATTAGGAAACTTGTACATAATTAGACCTGATTTATAGCTGTAAGTGTGGTTATGACGAAACCAAAGAAATTTAGATAGTTTTATAATTATGTACAACAACAGTGGATTATTAAAGATTATCCCTCCCTGCGCTCGTTAATTGACAGTGAATTTGTCCAGCTTTGTCTACCAATCAGAAATTGTTAAAACGACGTAATTTTGTGGTGCAGGCTCTGCCACTGGATTTGTTTGAGCACCGGGTGAAAAGCACCGTGAACTAAAACTTATCAGTCACAAGCAATTAACTTATTTGCCAGCATGATTTTACTATGTGACCGGATGATTTAAGGCAGGTATCAAGGTACAAGTCTTCACGTGAAAATATACATTGATTTATGGCAATGTTTTTCCAACTATTTGCTCCAATAAAACATTTTATGGACGAAGGATAAATACTTTATGGAATTTCTATTACGTCAAAACTTTTCCACCCAAGCTGTTCAACAGAATAATGGCAAGTACATACACACAAAGTTGTTGATTAAATACAATTACATGAATTACTCTTATCATCTTTTTGTCATCTTTATGAATTAGTGATGTAATGCTATTTAATCTTTTATGCTACAAAATCAACACCTATCCATTTCTAATTCGCACTTGATTTCTATATAAATAATTCACAAATTGAACTGGATCAATCATTAAAATAATTGCCTTTGGAGCTATAACGGCATTGCTTCCAAACATTAATTTATTTTTACTTTGCTTTTGCGCAAAATCATTTCAATTCTAATATTAATTAAAAATGCTGAAGCCATGCATTATTTTCCTTGGGCTTGTTTGTGGAGCCGTTTTGAGCAACGGTAAATCCTTACTCCGAAATCTAAATCAGTGAAAATAAGCAAATTCAAAATTACGAGAATATTTTGTAGAATTTACATTTCGAACCTATCGGCGTTCTATAACTACATCATAGGGAATGAACTAAAAATAATTTAACGCATTGTATTATTCAATTTCAGATAATTCGTGGTGCACCAATAAGCCTAATGGAATATACCCGAATCCATCTGACTGTGCTTCTTTCGTAATGTGCTCTGGAGGATACAGAACCGTTCAAGATTGCCCACCAGATCTACTCTTCAATCCATCTATTTCAGTCTGTGATTGGCCTCAAAATGTCGTTTGTGAGACGGACGGTGGAGAGGGAGAAGCAACGACACAATCTGGGGAAGGTGGTGACGAATCTGACTTTGACTGCAGCGACAAGGCTGACGGACCACATCCCAACCCTTCCGACTGCCACTCTTTTTATTCATGCTCAAACGGTTACCGCTACCTATTTCAGTGCCAACCTGGATTAATTTACAACCACGCATTAATTCGTTGCGATTGGCCCTCCGAGAGTAACGTTTGCAACAGTAAGACAACGGTGTCAGCCAAAACAACTACAGCGTCTACAACTGAAAACCCAACTACAAAGTCAAATGATGGCGATGTAACAACAGAAGCCAATGGTGAAGGCGAAGAAACAACACAGTCCAACGGCGGAGAAGAAACCACCCAAGCCAATGGAGGTGACAAAACCACCCAATCCAACGGAGGCGACGAAACCACCCAATCTAACGAAGGCGACGAAACCACCCAAGCCAATGGAGGTGACGAAACCACCCAATCCAACGGAGGCGACGAAACC
>JAAXYX010003527.1:0-14190 GCA_036851915.1 Ptenothrix huangshanensis | reverse complement strand
GCATTCTCTATCTATATGTATTTTGAAACATTAATTGCTTTTCGAGTCGCTATGGACCCATGACCTGCCATGCGATGGTTAGTGTAGTGTGGTTGGTAGTGGTAGGACAGGACAGAGAATTTCCCTGCAAATTACTCTGCCCAAGGGGAATTGGGATAGGAGTAGGAAACAAGCGCTTTTATAAATTATCATACACTCTTTAGTCAGGGTGTTGGGTTTAGATGCTTTGATAGTTTCATGAAAGCAGATGAGAGAATGGTCCAGGAAAAATCTCAAGTTGTGGATTTGTGTTGCAAGTAGGAAAGTGACGGATCAAGCTTTCTGTCAGCCGAGTAACGTGAGTTCTGGCATGAAACAATTTACTTTTTTCTCTGTCTCCCATTTATTTCTACTTTTGCTTTAGATATATTTGGAGAAAGTGGAACAAGAAGCATTTGCTTGCATATCGTTTGTGTATCCACAAGGATAAATCTTTTAACAATTTCGTTTCATTCGTAAGTTTTTTTTCACTTTCTCTCTCTCTCTTTGTCGCTCGTGCCTCCCAGTTGATGTCAACTGTGCAGTATCCAAGTTTGGCTGCTGTCCCGAAGGAAAGACCGCTGCCAAGGGAGACAACTATAAGGGTTGTAAAGAGATCAATTTATCGAATTGTACTGCGTCCTTCTTCGGCTGTTGTTTGGACTCTAAGACTGCGGGTAATTCTTCCCATCTTAAATCTTGACCAATTTGTTTTCATTAGTTTTTTGCATTTCCGTCACTGTGGCGGTTCCCGGATACCAGTGGGAGGGAGTTATGATTGGAGAATGGACGGTGTGAATAATTTAGAAGGGGAATGTATGTAATTGTTTGGAAAGGTGATTAAGGATGAATTTACTTTACAGCGCTGGGTACGAGTATGGAGGGCTGTCCTGAGGCGTGTGCTACGGAAACTTATGGTTGCTGTCCAGATGGAAGAACTTCTGCTCATGGACCAAATAAAGAAGGCTGCTGCTTGAATACACGATTTGGATGTTGCCCTGATAATATCGTGGCCGCTCATGGACCGCGTTTTGAAGGTTGGGGAATTGAATGTGAAATTTGGAATTGGACTTTTCTATTTGTACTTGTGTTTTTGTGCATTTGGTTTGGCGGATGAATTTGTCAGGGTAGTTTTGTGTCCGTGCATGTCCATGTCGCTCTGACTGTGGAACGTGTGATGGTGAGTTATGGAATTGGTTGAGCTTTTTAGAACGGAAACGGAGAGATAAGGTCAGACTTGAAAAGTTGATTCATGTGTGTGTAGCTTTTTACGTGAGATAAGGATTAAAGTTGAGCGACTTAAAATATTAGCTCATGTACATGGAGTGTGTCATGTTATTCAGGATGCGGATGTCAGTACAGTCCACACGGATGTTGTCCGGATAATGAGACAGCGGCGAGAGGACCAGGCATGGATGGCTGTGGCTGCAGGTTTACCGAGCACGGTTGCTGCCCAGACGGTTACACCGATGCTCCCGCACCTAACAATGAAGGATGTCCTTGTCAATCCTTCCAGTTTGGATGTTGTCCAGACGGAGTCACCGTGGCCAAAGGACCCAACAAAGAAGGTTTCAACTAGATTATCTTATCTCCTTCCATTCTCTCTATCCCTATCGTGTGTGATGCATGTGAGCTAAGGCTATGCCAGTCGATCGATATCTTCATACGGATCGAGATGGAATTATCTGGAGGGCTACAGTCCCAAATAAATTTCAAATGTTTGACACTTGCAATCCACCTTTGCACGAGTTTTAAAAACTTGGATAACCTTTGAGTGGCAGTAGGAGAAACTTATCTCCCTTATTTTCCACTTGCACTTTTACCAGCTTTTCAAACCATTTTAATGTGTCAGTACAAAGAGCAAAAGCGAAACTGGGAATTCCTATGATTTACGTTGATTTCTTCGCAATTCGAATCCCAAGAATCATGATCATCGATAAATCAATTTTTACAAGTTGTGCACAAAGATTTGGCGAATGTCTCGGATACTGTATTATCTGACCGAGCACAGCACAAGCAACATTATCGACGGAGATGAGATCACGGATACCGGAGTGCTCCGTGTATTAGTCACGGTCGATCGGTTCTCGGTCCGAAGAATTTCTTGTGGCTGTGGCTACCTCGAGTCGAGAAACCCAATTGGACTTGGGCTAGCTTTCACTTCAAGTTACAAGTAAATGTACGATCTCTGACGTTTTCATTTTAATTCCCTCAGGTTGTGGATGCCAGTACAGTGAGTTCGGTTGTTGCCCAGATCAGAGAACACCAGCCAGTGGACCGAGGCAAGAATTGTGCGGCTGCGAGTCTTCTCGCTTTGGTTGCTGTCCGGATGGAACGACCGAGGCTAGTGGCAAAGATTTTGAAGGGTGCGAAGAAGTGCCGATCAAGCCTGGAGGTGAGATTCTTTTTTTTCAATCAAAATGCAGTGTGGATATGAAATGTGTCGATTCAACACTTTACCTCCTACAGTTCATAAGTCGATTCGATTCGGGCAAGGGAAGAGAAAATCAATAAATGATAGCCTTGCTCTTTTATGGATCATTTACCATCATCTGTTCTACCTTATTTTTCACTTTATCCTCAAACACAGTCGTCCAGCATACAAATACTATAACCTCACTATTATTCCACTGATAATTGTGCATAGAACGTCGTCTCCTGTATGTATAGCAAGTCCTTTACATTTTTCTCAATTCTTGCTTCAGCTATTTTATAGTTTTCCTTCTCAATTGCCTACAATTTCAAAGGAAAGTTCGTAATATCCCCGCTTTAGCAAAGGAAGCAAAAGCGAGTTTGTGAAATCAAAAGGGTTTTCAAAATCTACAGGGTCAAGCTCTTTTTACTTTTTTCATTCGAGTTTTTCTCATTTCTTCCTTTTGCACTTGCAAGGTAATGTGCAGCAGCTAGATGTACCTAAGTATGTATCCAGGGGCGTACCTAGGATATAATTGCGAGGGGGTGATGTGTAATGTAAAAATGATTTTTTAAAATTAAAACCTTACGAGATTTAATTCTTCAAGTAACAATTTTTGGAAAGTATAATTCAACTTTTTGAAAAGGACTTATTATTCTTTCCCAATCAACATTTTTTGAAAGCGTAATTTGTCGAATTTACACTTTTTGAGGTCTAGTTGTCCAGTTTTTTAAAAACGAATAGTTTTTCCAATCAGCATTTTTTTGATCAGGTTCAATTTTTCCAATGAACACGTGTTAAAAAAGTCAAATCTTTCGGAAATTCCTTAGCACCCACTCCAGGTACGCCCCTGTACCTATGTAGGTTATGAATGCACCTACACGTCTATATAGGTACTTATTAACGTGTGTCGATGTGAGAGTAAGAGAGTATATTAGCCTCCTTTGAACGTTTGCTTTGTACCTTGTGCCTTTATTGGTTCTCAGATGTTTGTGGACTGGATAAGGAGAGAGGATCTTGTCGAAACTTCACAGTCAAATGGTTCTTTGATATGGAATATGGAGGATGCTCACGTTTCTGGTACGGCGGTTGTGACGGAAACAATAATCGCTTCGCAACGCAGGATGAGTGCAAGGCAGTTTGCGTCGAGCCTGAGGGCAGAGGTTCGAGTTAAACTTGTCTTTAAATTCTACTTGAAAATTGCATTTCAAAAATCATAAAAATGATAATCGTGACTTAACTTAGGCGATTGCTTTTATTTCTGTTGACATTTTTTTGTGTTTGTTTACATTTGATGGAATTGATTGCATCACGAATTCTTGTTCAAACAGATGCTTGCTATCTTCCTCGTGTCGCCGGTCCCTGCGAAGGTTACTATCCATCCTGGTACTATGATCCACAGAGGGAACGATGTGAGCAATTTATTTACGGCGGATGTTTGGGAAACAACAATCGCTATACTTCTAGGGAGCAGTGTGAAAATACTTGTCTACTCCCTGATCGCGTTGGTAAGCGTATAGTTTTTCTTCTCTCGCATTTACTCCACATTGAACGTCTACGAGTTTGAATAATAGCTGATGTAATATCATGAATCCTGCTCACTTTTACTCCGAGCTCACGCACCACACTCTCAAGGATTCGATTCATCAAGTTGTTTTTTTTTAAAAAAAGAACATGAGGTCAGAGTTTGAAAGATGACAAAGATGTATTTTTGATGAAGAACATGACTGTTGAAAGATGTACTGTGCATTACATTGGATACATGTCTTGCGTCATTGAGCACAGAGAGGGAAATGATACTGTCCTTTTGTTACTCCAAGAAATAAACTTTTCTTCCTCCATTTATTGCAACGACTTCAACTGACTCTTGCTGTGTAGCGAAACTTGTTTGAGAAAATGGAGTGTAAAAAATTCCTGCATGTACCTATACCTATAGCTATGTATATCCCTGCAGTGTCCTTACCTTTTCGGCGACTTCTGGAACAAGTGTTTGTACATAGAGGAGGCATATGCGCCCGAACCACAAAGAACCGACAATTCTTGAATGAGCGAAGGATTGCAGAGATGAGCTGGGAAAATTGAAAGACAAGGATTGACTTTGACATCTTATGTGTAATTTTAGAAAGTCTTTCCCTTACTTTGTTCCCCATGGCTTTCCTCTTTCTTCTCAATAAAGTTCATGAGGAAAAGAAAGATTTATTGTCAAGGAAACTTTTGATACTCTCCTGTCTTTCCTCTGTGTCTCCGTCTCTCCTTCTCTCCGAGATCTCTCTCTGGCCATTTACAGCTGACAGATTGGACTATCATTCTCTGCTTAAACTCATTCATTACTGCACGTTTGCGATTTTTTACTCGCTGCTCATGACATCCTAGACACACTGTTGAAAACCAAAGGAAAGTTGAAACAATCATGTGGAGGATTATTGAATTTTTTTCTGAGAGAGACTACTAAACCTGTGTAGATAATTGAAATACTTAGGTAGCTATGACTGTAGATTTCCAACTAATTAAAATTGAAATCAGGCTCTGTTCTTCTGCTGCCTTTGTCATGTGCTCGTTAATTTCTATGTTAATTTGTAACTTATTTTAATTTACAATTTTGCAGATGCATGTGATCAACCTAAAACGGAAGGACCTTGTCGTGGAAATGTTTCCCGTTGGTACTTTGACAAGGACTCGGAGTCCTGCCAGACCTTCCAGTACGGAGGATGCAAGGGGAACAATAATAATTTCTTGACGGAGAAAGAATGTCATCAGCGATGCAAGGAGGAAGGTCGTGTGAGGGGTGAGTCAAAGACAGCCGAATGTGAAAAAGGACAAAACAAAGGAAATTGTACACGGTGTATTAGTGTCGTCAGAGTTTACAGTGGTCCAGGATTCATTTCAAGTTGATTATTTATCACGCCGTGGTCTGTGCATGAAATTAATTGTTTTGAAGAATGTAAATGAGTTTGCTAATGGAAGGAACTCATCTCTGGAAATTCCGTGAATAATGTTGGCCTGCAAGGAGTGAGTGTGTCGGTGGGTAGAGGGGAATGACATAAGCATCGGAATATGGAATTAAGTCGAGTTTACTTTTACTTGTGCTTTTCTTCCCTTTCAATTCCGTCAGAGTTAATCCCTATATCACTTTCCTCCTCACACTCACTTTGTGGGCGTATTGTGTTGGTATTCATCGCGGGAAAGTTTACTGGGAGATAGGGAAACGCTAAGATTCAAGTGGCCTACTTTACTCTTCCCGTCCCATGCCGTCTTTAGCACACTCTGCCTCTCTGACCTTGTGTAGATTCCACATTTGAATGCATTCAGCCGACTGAGCTCGAGGAGAGTCAAATTGAAAGTTTCATTGATTGGATGGATAAGCAAACTTTTAACACATGCCTACACGTAGCTCCCAGAGTGTGCTGTCTTTCCCTATAGCTATACTTCTAGCGACCGTAAAACCGACGCTCGATTCGCGATTCCGATACGATACACTTTTTAACCGTTTGGCCTGATAGTTGATCTACATATAGTCTGTGAAGTGCCTCATGTTTCCTCCCGCTTCCCATCACACTTAATTCATGATTCATGAAACAGCTCGCGTATGGCTAATTGAAAATTCGAAACAGGTCCATGTGCATATTAAAATCAGCTGGTGCTGGGTCTGGGCTGACAGAGTCCCCAATTTCCCATACCTACGAGTTAAGTTGTAAACAAAGTTTCAGTAATGACTGCATTAGACGGAAGCATGGAAACGCTTATCAGGTTGAGTAAAGTTTTCAATCAAATCAAGGGCCTAGTCATGCAACGTGAATAGACAGGGAGAGCGCGTGAATTGATTCCTGTTTGTAACTTGATTCCGAGGAGGTCACCGTCACCGTCGTAATGGGACAGCTCGTCTTCATCATTAGACATACATGAGAGTGAACAGAATAGGAAAATAACATTAGGGTGCAAGCAAGGAAGCTGTGGAAAAACAGGGAAAGTTACTTTGCTACGTGTTTACGCAAATAATTGTTTAGGTCTCGAGAACGATTAAATGCTTTCTCGTCTGTAAATTTGTTTTGTTGGTTTTCGCCAATTATTCATGACATGTAAATGTGTGGTTGGGCTAAAATGTATAATTAAGCACTCCTGGACTTTCCCTTCCTTATCCTTCACAGCCACCTTGTAATTCTACACTACATATAATTATTCCACTTTAAATAATTACCTACCACTGTACTGCTACTGTGTTGTTACTTTCTCATTTTGTACGATTTTGTCACAGTGTCATCGTCATGTGTTGTGTCATTATAATTATTGTATGTTATTTGAACAGGCAAATCCTGTTATTTGTATATGCGATTTTATTTGAATGCAAACTGTGTTAAATGTCTATTGTTAAACATGATGTGCATTTAAGGAATGACATTTAACAGGGTTTGCATCCTCATAGGTATGTATGTTGAATGTGATTTATGTGTGATGTTCATGTGTTTAAATATCGTATGTGTTGGACTGTTTATGTGTTTTTGTATGTGTCTCGGTTGCCTACGCCTTACACTCACAGCCAAATTGGAGCAATGCTCTTTTTCGCGGGACGCGGGACTGTGCAAAGGAGATTTGGTTCGATGGTACTACGATGAAAATATCAAAACGTGTCTCAAGTTTCTGTTCGGAGGTTGCGGTGGGAATCCGAACCGATTTGTGAGTCGACAGGAGTGTCTGACAATATGTGCTCGAATGGATCCTGACATGCCTGTGGTCACTCCGAAAAACATGACCAATCGTAAGCTATTAACCAGTCAGATAAAACCTCTTGGGACACACATTCACTCTCTCTTACTTTATACCTTCTGTCCTTTCGTATTTATTCCCTTCTCTGTCTATCGACAGTGTACTCTGAGGACGATCCATAAGGGCATTCGAGGATGAACCGAGGTGCGGGTTTAGGTACTATGCACTACCTGATCCTCGGCAAGGTCCTTGTGTCTTTCTCCATATATCCAAGCACTTTTCATTCTATCCTCGGCTTTGGCTTTCGCTTTGGCTTTCTTGGATCTTAAGCTCCTGACTCGATTCGTGGAGCCATCGCATCGTATCTTATCATTGCTATATGTACATATATTCAATTTCATTAAGCTGGAGTATGGACATGTCTTCATTTTTTGTCCTTGTCATGAATTTTCACATTGTAGTGCATTGGGGTTGCCCACTAGAGTAATCAAGCAGAAGAGCTAGAAATAAATATCTGTCTATTCACTCCCGATTTCCTATAGCTACGGTACATAGACCGAAACCTCTATCGCCTGGCTTGGTAAATGCCTTTTTATTTCCCAAATTGAATCACCACTCGCTAAGTGTAAAAATATTTCCAGCATTCGTAGGTGATTATACACTCACGTTTAGAATGTGGCACTATATCATAGGATTAACATAAGATGAGGAGTTTTGGCCCTGTAGAATATACATATAGACAGAGAAGAAATTTAAAATTTTGGCGGGACTATAGAAACGATGGAATAATGTAGGAAGGTGCCTTTGTACAAGTGTAAAAGTGATTTTGTGGAGAGAAGAAAAGAAATGACTCGCCTTGAACTACATGTGGTTAGACGGTGAAATGTGTTTCTAGGTGATATACTAAAGTGATCTGAGGTCAGAATCATGAGCATGAATATGATGGCATGATGATGTCAGAGAAATGTTGGAAATTTTACGTTGATTTTGATTTATTACCTTGATCTTTCATAAAGTTAGTCATAGTGGATTGGATTTTATGATGGAGCTATAACTCTAAATCTCTTGCGTTCACATCATATTGATTTGCTACGTGGAAGCTTTGCATGATGAGTTTCTCTCGACTGTGCTGGGTGGGTGGTTTGGTTAGTGGTTAGGTAGGTAGGTAGGTCTCCGCCTTGACTTTAAGTGTATTGCCGTTCCTCCTGCTCTTTTATTTTCCCGTGCGTGCTTTTTCCCCTTTTACCGTTGAAAATTCTTTAGACTGAAAATCTCGGTTTTTTGTTCTTCCCTGGCTTTATCACTGTATACCAGAAAATAATCAATTCGGCAATTAAATAAGAGATGCTATGAAATAAATTTCCGTGGCACACAACAGAGTGAAGTCAGTGACAGTGGATGCCTCGATATCATGTTGCGAATGTAGCTGAGTCTGCAATGCAGAGGATGTAATTTTTGATTTGGGGTAAAAAAGGCGTGGATCTCTCAACTTGTGTGCCACACGCTTCACTAGAGGAGTCGAGAAAGAAAAGGAGAAAGAAAGAGTATGATGAGATGGCGAACCACAAGCAGAGGAAGGAGGCCGAGATTTTTATTTTCTGTTTATTCTTCCTATGAGAATTCTCTAGTCAATTCCAATAGCGCTATTATCAAGTGCATGGTAGACGAAAGTGGCCTGTGCCTGTATGTATAGGCAGAGACAGAGACAGTGGCAGAGGCAGACTGATGGAAAATGAGAAGCCTTAAGGCAAACCAGTCCAGCCTAGCGTACCGTAACCGTAAACGGAGAGAAATGAAATTGGTAATGGTAGATCAAAAACAGTGGCTAGAGTAGATAAATGAATTTCATTATGGATGTTTTGATATCTCTCACTGTAGATCCTATTTTCTCTATTCCCGCAGTAGAGGCAAGTCAAGATACAGCACACAATACTCCTAGGCATGCTTACACAGTCACTTAGGTATAAGACGAGTCAAGAAATAGCTACGAGCAATGTTTTCAATCTACAGTTTATTCTGGGTAATAACGAGACACCATGTACTCTCCCGTAGACAGAGCAGCTACGTACTTATCCACCTTCGTCTTCGTCTATCCTCGTCAGTTGAGAAGTCAAAACGGACGATAAGGAAACATCTTAATGTGAAAAGTTGGGATTGAGAAAATAGTGGCTTTTTATTGGTTTTCTCTTCTTTCTCTCTATCTCGCCAGCACACACAACATATGAGCAGTGGTTAAAATAACAATCTGTTTGTTGAAAAGTACAAGTATCACTCGAGATTTTCAAAACATTTTCTTTCTCCTTTCCAAAAGTTACATTGCCTTTTATTCAATTAGATGGAGTACATAGGTGTATAGGCATAGCAGTAGTTGGTTGGTTTTTAGTAGTAAGTAGTAGCTAAGCCTTTTATCTTTCGTGCATTTTCCCATTCGCTTCCGACAAGGAGGAAAATCCTGCGTGCCTTCCAGTAAGTGTAATGCTAGCACTTACAATTCTAGACGAGACGCTGTTGAACGAAGTAGGAGTAGAAAGTAGAATGATGGTGTTGGTATTCTTTCCCTTCATGGATGTGTGTAATTATACACTCGGTAGGTACGAGTGAAAAATACACGGAATATTCGGTACGTGTACGTGGGTAATAAATATAGTTTTGAATTCGAATACCTACTGATTCTCATGTAAATGAATTGTGTAGAAGTTTGTTTCCTGCCCAAAGTTGAGGGTCCATGTGCAGAGAAGTTACCTCGCTGGCACTACGACTCGAACGAGCAACGTTGTCTTCCCTTCTACTACAGCGGATGTCAAGGGAATGCAAATAGATTCCCTAACCTGGATGAATGTGAACGGACCTGTCCCAAAGCATTACTGGGTACGTTTAAATTTATTTGATTGCTCTCATTTTTCCCCCTTCCAGAGCCAGAGACTCGAACGCTCCCATTCCTCCATACCTATACGTATGTATTTTAAATCTTTATTAAAAGTTAAAACTTTTTTCCTTGACAATCAAGCGTAATAAATTTTTCTTGCATCGCATCGCAGGCGTGAGCCTGGTCTTGGTTCTGGTCCTGGGATGGAGTTGGAGTCTAAAGTTGGATTATACATGATTTGAACCTCGAGAGTATGTATGCGAGAATGTGCTCCTACTGAGACTGGTACACGTAGAGTCACAAGTTATGATAAAGTGACAAAGTAATGTTCAATTGATATAATGAAATTTGGGATTCCAACAAAGCTTTCATGTCGCTCATACGTTCCCCTATATATATTCTCATTATAGATAATTGGAGTATAAAATTTGATACATTTTCAAAATGAAAACTTTTATATTACATTTGCAATTTTGTGATTTGTAATCATTATCAAAGTTGTAACTTTAGTTGGGCTAAATTTTATACTTTGACAAGGGGGAAATTATCAAAGTTTTGTTCTACTTTGAGCATTTATATCGTGGCTGTGAAATGATGGAGATGGAGATGGTTTGGTGTTGGTGGATTGGGAATGCATGTCTTCCCTCGCATTTCAAATCCCGATCCCACCAGCCCATCTTTAGTCCGCGAGTGAATGAATTTGAATTCCAGTTTAAGTTTTTATTAGGCATGTTGTGAATAAATGAATTGCTCCTTCGTCCCCCTCCCATGCCAGTCTCAAGCTATAAACTGGTCGTAATGCTGAACACGTTTGTGTAAAAGTTTACTAATTGATAATTTCCATGTGATTTATTGTATTCCAGCTGAGAATGCTTGTATAATGCCACCAAGTGTGGGTGATTGTGCAAGCTACACGGAGCGGTATCATTATGACGCTTACGCGAGTCGCTGCAAAGCTTTTGTCTACTCGGGTTGTGGAGGAAATGCTAACAATTTCCTCAACGTGGATGAGTGTCGAAACAAATGCGAGCGCTCCTATGCTCCCAAGCCCCAGCCAGTGTTCAATGAACGTGAGTTTTCTCTTCTCTCCTTCCTCTCGTCTCTTTCACTCTCGTCCTACATACACAACCACTATGTACTTACTCACACAATGGATCACTGTCCAAGGGAAAACCTTCCAGGCTACCAAACCACAATGTGTCTTCACTTCCAGCACAATACAACACATTACCTTTCACTCCCATTCGCCCACCGTTACCCTTACGCTGGATACATTTCAAAGCACTTTCTACCCACTTGCGCCTCAAACCACACACACACCATCCAACCTACATACCCAACACACCGTAGTCTACATTAGTTGGAGGACAGACACTCTCACACAAATTGTTTCTATCATTTTTCTTCATGCGAGCACAAAAACCAACTGGTTTTCTCCGAACCTGGAAATCGTACAATGAAACTTGTTTCTCCCGCACTTGCTCCACAACTGCAACTGAGACTGCAAGTTCAACTTGGAACCCACCAACTCCTTTTTTCTCCCCTTCCCTCCCGTCCATTAGTTGTGGCTGCTGGTGCTGGAGTATTTTATATTTATTTAGCTCAAATGTAAATTCAACGTTTTCCTGGTCACTTTGCAACCCAGACTCGTATTGGATGCGATGCCATGTCTTTGTACTTGTACTTTCCACTTCTCCCACCAACTTTGTTTTGGTGACCAAGCGGAGAGCAAACTGGAGGCAGTTTCATTTCAGGAAATTAACTTGCACTGAGGGTAGAGAGTTATTTAATTGACACTTACCGTGGCAAGGTCTTTTCGTGGCTTTTCTATTCCACTACAGATAGGCAGTCAGAAAGAGGTATGCGCATACCCTCAACATATCTATCTATCAACATAGCTCCATAACTAATGGCTAAATTCCATACATTGCTCAAGTAGACTTGTAGTTGCTTTAAGTATAGAAGATGCTATGTACAGCCTTCTTTTAGATCTTGTTAGAAAATTGTTCGTAGGAGATTTTTAATGTAGGTATCTATATGGAAGGAACGAGAGCAATTACCACATAGATATTTGCCTCCCTTTTTTAAATTGTACAACTCACTCTCGTCCAACTATAGTTCTATTAACGTAAGTTTCACGTGCACCAAAGGACCAAAGGAATAAAAGCTGGTCCTGGACAAGGACCAGGACCAGGTTTTATTTGTACTGCGCACATGATTAGGATGAAATTGTTTTCTGGGGGTAGTCTAGGAAGCTGCTATAAAACAATGGAGAGAGTCTCAACTATTCCGTAGACAGGCACGTACATACAACTAGAACCAGAACTCGTTTAGAAGCACAGTAGAAAGGGGAAATAGATTGAGAACAATTTAAGACTTTGGCAGAGAATTGCACAGTTTAAAAGGGCGATAAAAGGAGCCATAGAAATTTTATTACCTCACCTAAACCTGTCAACGTGTATTTGTAAAAGTTGAAATGTCTCTACGATTGCATCGTATAGCATCCCATCACATCGTCTCAACTCACAGCAATTCAAGTGACCAGTCAAGTTAAGTCAAGTCAAACCAAAGTCAGGTCCACCTGTAGTAAAAATCCTGTCAATTTCCTATACGCCACGGTATCCCGAACAACATTAGGTAAAAGTAGAACGTCCCTTCAATTTGACTGTCCACTCACTTTTCTTACCACACTCTTCTGTCCTAATATAATATAATTATATGTGGAATACAATGGACTGTTTTTCAGTTCCCAAGTTGTTTCTGGGGAGAAAGATTGAATGATTTTTTGGTTTTGTTTGGTTTAGGTCACTGCTTTATGGGACCTGATCAAGGAACCTGTGATGAGAATCAGGTGAAATGGTATTACGATAGTAGGGATGGTGTTTGCCGTCAATTCCGTTATGGTGGCTGTGAAGGTAATATGAACCGGTTCGATGGACGAGAAGAATGCGAAGATAAGTGTTCCTTATCCCAAGGTAGAGTATCATTGCTGTTTTTTTCATTCTCTCTCTCTTTTTCTTATTTTCTCGGAAAAAATATTTTGCGGTTCTTTCGTGTAAGGAATGAGTATTTGAGTCGAGGTGTGTCTATCCTCCACTGTTATCCTTGCTAGTAAACAAAGACGTGGAATAGGAATTCAAGTTTAAGATTCTGTGCCAGACAGTAAAAGACTAGCCCGGCTCTCGTAATTTTCTCTGCTCTATGCACTACTTGGCAAAGGAAAGTTGGCTTTCCACTGATGGAGAAAACATTGTGAAACTCTATCCTGATAAGATTAGAATGATGATCGGAGTTGCAATTCTCTCGGTTGTGTTGCTACATTGTGTGTTTAGTTTGGTGGCACTAACGGTAACTGAGCAGGTATCAATATCCAACTACCCCAAGGACCTCGGGCGAGAGCTTGCGTGTATACCTGTGCCCGTTCACTTAGAGTTAGTGATATATGTACAGAGTCTGATTAAAAAAAGCCGAGGAGGAAGCCATAGACATGTAATGTAGTTATCGAGAGAGACGAAAAAAAACTCATCTTCTTTCGGATGGTCTACTGCCGTTGCAGCCAGTTGCCATCGTTTCAGTCCCTGATGCCAATGTCGACTTTTCGGTCACGAATTTCGATGAGCTTGGCAGTCTGGACAATTGATTTTTATTGGCTATCAAACTTACATGATTCTTCTTTTTTTGCTTTTAAGGAAAGTCAAAGTAATTGGTTGACATTTTCTAATGTACAAATTTGATTAGATGTGTGCCTTCATGTTATTTTAGAATTACTATCTATCGGCTCTGGATTAGGTTCAGGGGCTCGTCTAGATTACGGTATCAAGAAGCTACACCGTAATCTCATTACACACTCTATGGTATTTCGGGAAATTGGCAAAGAATTGCGTAGTCGTTGTCTCAGCAATATCCCATTTTACAAGCCTTACAATCAGAATTGGAATTGTACCTACGAGGGAACCCATTACTCCAAATATTTCTCTTTTGCACAACTTTTTTGTTCCTCGAATTTCTTTAAAACATAATCCGCATACCGTAAAACTTCTATTGCGAGCTGCGGCTATCCTTGTAAATATTGACTTTTCTCCCCTGTCATCGTAATGATTAATCATGGGATTAGACCCAGTTAAACAAAGAGCCAATAGGGTGATACCTGACGGATCTCAACTTTTCTCAGCTCATCTCACCTCAGAAATTA
>JAAXYX010003526.1:0-14194 GCA_036851915.1 Ptenothrix huangshanensis | reverse complement strand
AGATTTCGCCAATTTAATCGCGCACCTAGGATTGATCACAGTTACAATTAACAATACACGATATCCCATTACAACCATTCATCGATGCATTAATTCTCCCTCCGAAATGGATTTTGCTTTGAGGCCTTGGCTTAGCATGCATATAGGTATGTCAGTTTTAGAAAATCTTTCCAATTCTTACATTAAGAGCAAGTATTTCAACAGAAAAAATTTTAAATTAGCCCATCACTATAATAGTCCTGTCCCCTTTATCAGAGTACTTAAACGACACTCGGTGAGTAAAAATGTCAATGGTAGTTACACAAAACATGCTATTTTGGTGCAAGAGCTGGAAGTCCAGAAGTAAATGGACAAGTGCTTGGATTTGGATGCATTTCATATTTTCATGTCATGTCGTATCATGATAGAGAAGAGTAGAGTAGGCACATGATTGCACACCAAAATGTCAAAATGATGATATCTAGTTTCTCTCAGACATATGTACCTAGAGACAGAGTAGGTTTTACATTTTTCGTCGAGTGAAGCATTCTAGCAGAGGTAAAGTATGGTTATATAGTTCTTGGTGTTAGTCTAGTAGATGAATTTCAGGTCTTCGTACAACTCGCTTCTGTTATGGCCACTCTTTCCCTTCATAACTTGCACTATAATGTATTCTCACTCTCAACTCAACTCGTCTCCAGAACTATTGCATTCACACCAACCAATAGAGCAAACCTACCTTCATGTGGACATTCCATTCCCTTTTCCTTCTGAACACAGTTCTAAAGCTACGTAAATACTTTATATTATGTCCTTCATTTATTCAGTATTGCACACATTAATAGAATGGATACACGTCATGCTGCAGTTGTGGAAATAACTTGAACGAGTTTCTTTTGCTGGCTATAGTCATGGTGATTGTGACACATGAGAAATGTATAAGAAGATCATTCTGCGAGTCCACTCCAAAATTCAAAACGCACTGACATCTCCAGTATGCAGGCCGTCTACAGTGACGATTTGGGTCGGTAGCAGGATTACGTAGAAAATGATGTTAGGAAAATGTTCCAAGTCGGCTCCTCGTATACCTGTATGTGTATACCAACATACTCGAGCTTCCACTGCCCGACTTAAAGCTCAGTTTTCTTAAAAAGGTTAGCATTGGCATGGCCTTTGCTGTCATCTGTAAATCCAACCCTAGGGATACAAGACACATAGAAAGGTAAAGGTAACGTTAAATCTAGATAGGACTACACACGCACTTGATTTGCCTACAACTTCCCTTCCTCTACTTTCTCCCATCTCTGTCTTCCTACAGTGCTTACGCCCACAAGTATAACTAGCACTAATGCCTGTGAGGAGCGGAAAGGGAAGAGAAGATTTGAAGTGAAGAAGAGTAGCTCTTGCTATATGTATCTATACTACCATGCATGATGCATGTCTTGTGTATGAACTTGGGATGTGATCATGATTAATTTCTCCAGTCGTCTTCACTTGACAGGAATTTCCTTTCTTCAACCATGGAGATTTTATATTTTGACATGGTTTGCTGTGTCACATCGGATTTTTTACAAGCTAGCACATTTCAACAGTCTTTCGCGTCCTGTCTCGTCATTCCACGTCTACTTATGTAACGAGCACTACGATCATGAAAAGCACAGCAGCAGCGAGTGGAGACAGAGAGAGAGAGAGCGCGCATCTGTTCATCAAAATGGAGTTCCAGGATGAAATTATTTATAAATTCAATATAATACAAAAACGTCTCATACTCATGGTGAGAAAAAAGATTTCTCCTTCTTTTCAACTTAAATTGATGAAAAAAAGTCAAAAAAACCTATGAATCGCTAGGTAGGTTTTTAATATGAGCTCAAATCCGTACGGTACACAGTCAAATGTGAAAGAAAAAATAAGTAAGTAAGCAAGCTGACGCTTAAAGACAAGTTCAATTTCAAAGCCCACGGCTTCACAAAATTAAAATTAACGTGGCGACAGGATTAGGCTGCAGATACAGATACCTACACATAGCGTTTTGGTGTGGTCACCACTGTCTCTACTCGTAGGCCTTGGTACCAACAGTCGTGTTCCGCAGACACACATGTATGTACATACAAGCTCTATAATATGTAGGCTCCTAGGTTGCTACTAACTTCTCGGCACATGCATGGACGATGAAAGTACTTTTATCTTCATTCTATACTGTTCCGCTTCTTCTCCCACCGTCGGTGCAGATTACCGATAAACCGATGAGAGCAGAGTTTTTCACTTCAAGTGTAAAAAGCCGAGCTCATTAGGAGCACACAAAAAAGCTATAGAAAATGAGTTAATCAGTGTAACTTTGAGGTTTCCAGATTGATCAGTTTGCTCACTACTTGGCGTGGTGAAGAGAGGCTGACGGTGACTTATTATAGTCCTCATTCCTCCATGCTGGCTAAAACAACTTTGTGCTCTTTTTTCCCCTCATCAAATATACTAATCTCGTTCGTTGCTTACATGAAAACTTCCAATGTACCTGTCGCCCAACGTATTAACCACATAAGTACATAGCCACGTACCTATTCACGCGCATTCAATGAAAGTTTTATCGTCTGCAAAAATCTTTACAAATTATTCGCTGCATCAACTTATGCATGTACATGTAATATTTTATTCATTTTTTCAATCTCTTATCCAAACTGTATCCCACCTAGTACTATCGTTTGGGAAAAGGAATAAGGATAACGATTAACGATTTACACAAGTATGTACACGTTTAACAACAAATAATAATTACTTTCTGCAGATATTACAAGATTAGGTACCTATGTATGCATGTGTATGAACTATTTTAAGTCTAGTTTGCTCTAAAACAATCGCCCTAGTAATTTCGTGAAACACTAATCCAGGCAACTTTATCAAAAAAAATTAATTCAAAACATCTTAATCCTCTGTATCGTACAATACACGCAAATTCATACCAAGAAATAAATCAATTTGATATCATATACATTTTGAGCTGGTAAAAATAAAATGCAGTCACAGCATTGATTTCGTTGAACAATACATATATAACATGATGTCGTAATAACTATTAACATCGTTTTTTGGCTTCTGTGAGCGTTTGGAAGTTGGATTTTTACTAAAAATAGTAACATTTGATAACCTTGTCTTATTTTCTTGAACCTCTTGTTAGTTGTGTTCGGGAAGTGTAGGTATTAACCGACAGATAATCACAATTATTTTTATCTTTATGCGTTTCCTTTGCCCTCTCCTCTGTATCTTGAATTGGAGGCGTTGAAGTTTTCTACCACATTTCATTACTAATGGGGTTGAAGGGTGTAGAAACATAATTATACAAATATGTAACTACATATACCTTTATTATTAATCTTATTAATCTGATCCCTAGTACATTTTCGTATATTATAAAGATAGCTATGTTGGTATATTACTTACTATGTACAATGTATATGTAGTATGTTCTACGTATAAGTTTCTCGTGAGCTTGAAAATAACATGCGTATAAATATAAACGTTCTGAGGTATCTACGAAGACATGATTGTATGTATATCTCAGCGTAATTGTCATAATAGTCCGTTCGTCAAGCGGGTAAGGGTAAAATAAGAGTAATAAGAGAATAGCTGGAAGAATTGATGGGTGGATGGAGGCTGCGACATGGAATCTAGTATATGTCGGTTGGATGAAGACGAGGACGAGAATGAGAAAGTGAGTTGGGGTGTTCTATGTTCTGTGTTATGTGATGCAATCAATGGGTCGTCTGTCTAGATATCATTTGTCCACTGGAGACTGCTTTTAAGAGCACGTCAAGATAAATTCGCCTGAGCAACGAAACTTCACTGTGAATCCCTTGGTTGACTCTCAGCCAATGACTCATTGCTAATGACCCGTCCCATATGTTCATTGACATCTATCTAAACTCTCCTTAGAATTGTATCTTCAACCATTCCAACTTCCAATCCATGTAGTCCTGTCCAATCATATTTTTTTCCCAACTCACTCTGCCTCTATTTCTCTCGGCCTATTCTTTTTTCCCATGTAATATATCTTTCACATCCTAATCGAAAACTACAACACGAAGAGCAAGTTTCACCAAGCTACGTACGCTCATCCTATCAATACGGATACGCAACACAATACACACAATGATGACCATCGTCTAGCAACTTCAGTTTTCGAAATTCCTTTAACTTCTTTACAGCCTTGGAAATATATATCCGAGTCCCACTGTCTTGTACGCCATTCTTACATCCTAATGTCTATATTTACCTACTAAAGATATACTCATCCACGGAGATATGATTAAGTACCTAAAACTATATCATAGCAGAATACAAGTGTGTAAACCTATAGTAGCATAAAATGTACGGAAATATTATACAAGCATAATCATACGGCGTGGTTAAAGCTGCAAACCATGCTGTGACCCAGCTTACAGTCCATACTTACAACGTGGTTTGCATCTTCAAAGGCAACATAATGGTGTCCCAAGTGTTGCGTATGTCTGGTTTGATGACCCGATGTCATCGTCAACTCTTGTCTTACCTATGTGGTTCATACTCACTGTTTTTTCAATAAATATACTTCTGAATGCATCTCTTATGCTTACGTATATCTGTGTCTATGCGATCTACGGATTTTTTGGTTCCAGTTTCATTCTACACGAAACGAGATTGGATTGGATATTTCTACTATAGTTGCTATCTGTTATCTGCCTACCTTTCTACGTCCTACTCCTACGTTGTACTCAAAACAAAGACCCGCCAAACTAAAGTTAAGATAAGATGTCCTGTAGGCGTACACAGTACGATACATGGACGTGGAGTAAAGGTAATTTGTTTCTTTTTTTGTCCATACAAGTCCTATATGAAACATTGAAATTTATTTATCCCACATATGCCATTCACTACCCCCAACTCACAGAGTCTCTAGAGACTTTTCTTCATCATGATGACGGTGTTTTCTCATATGCTACAAATCCATTCTTGATGACCATTTGGATGAGATGATCGTGTTCGCCGAATTGGTACACCATATGTTCCCATCTAAAGAATAAACGATTCCAGTTATCAACCTCAACATCAAATATAATTTATTTATAATGCTCACGTGACGGAACTTGGGAGGTGGAATGGAAGGCATTGCTTTATTACCCGCAAGTAATTATTAGTCCTTGAAACACTCAGGAATATAAAATAACACGAATAAAATATTATGGATTCAATTTTCTCGGTTAGGCTTATCTGAAACATCAACCGAGTCAATATATCCACACTACGAAATCACAACTAGTGCTTATCCGCAGTTGAAGAAACTGCAGTCATTCCTATAAATACATTTATAGGTATACATGCACAGTGAAGTATGCAGTTGAATTCAGCGTGCTTCGGTTCGTAACCGAGGCATTGAAATATGTTGCACTGCTATCGCCTTCACCAAAGCTTCTACAGCAAACACAGAGCACACATCGACATCGATATCGAGACCGAATGCGGTCATCTCCTCAACTTTCCCCATAAAACTTTACCACCAGCGCTTATAGACGCAAGCTAAAAAAATACTTCACCTAGCACATACGCATGCAGATAAAAGAATTGAAAATCACTTACGTGGGAGCATCTATCAGTACAAGATCAGCCTGTTTGCCGACTTCAATTGATCCATACTTAGATGAAAGTCCTAAGGAATAAGCTGCATTCAACGTACTTGCTACTAAGGCCTCCTCTAAGCTCATCTGGCAGATAATGCAGGCAAGATGCATCACCATAGGCTGTAAAGCAAAGACATTTTGAGTACAGCAATTTGAAATTGGAAAGTAATAACTAATTTGAAGCAAAATGTACTAAACACAGGTAGAGTATTCCCAAAAACGGGATTAATAATTAGAACTAGCGATAACCTTCCGGTTAAATAACATTTTTGAATTGATAGGATTAATTGATTCTTTCCACACGCACCATGGATAGGCAGAAAGCATTGGGATTGAAATCGGATCCCAGAGCAATGGGAACACCGGCTTCAATCATTTTCCGTACTGGTGGAGATTCGAGTCGTAGAATGTAGGCGGTTGTGGGTAAAATGATACCAGCACAAAGATTCTTAGCCATCTCCTCAATCCCTTTATCCGAGATTCGCTCTAAATGGCTCATTGCTTCAGCCTTGATTGAAGCTCCCATCTAAATTTTCAGGGTCATAAGTTTAATCAACCATCAAAATAAATTGTTCATTCATGTAAACGGATTCTCTCATCCATTCAAACGCACGCTAGATTCTATCTTCTCCTTTGGTCACTACCTAGTTCTTTGAACACTCTCCCATTCTCTGACCTCCTAATCCCAATTTACTGAATTTATTTTCTCCCCGCTCTCACTTCCAACCAAAATCTTTATTGAAATAAAAAAGTATATAGACCTGTTTTACTTTACTAGAACTCTATCACCACATTTCCTCCAGATTTACAGAAGTATCAAGCATAGACACGCACGTCCAAATCCAAGTCGAAAGTCAAGTACTCCAACAAAGGGTATACAGGCAGGTACATAGGAACAACCAATCTGAAATAGCTGTTCGTGTTACATGTACAATGACTGCAGACTAACTTCCTCGTTTCCTCGTTCGAATTCGACAGCTACTCATTTAAGAATCAAATAGAGTTACGCATCCCCATTGCATGGAGATTATTCCAAGAGGAGCTCCAAAACTAAATTATTTTTATTTTCCTACCAATAGTACAAATTCAGGCTGCACTTGATATGATTAATCTACAAAACTCGTAAACCTAAATCTAAGATAAAGATATGGCCTATGAAATTTCTGAGTGTCTTCGGCTTACGATCGGATCCGGCATTTCTTACCCGCACATCGGAACGTGCTCCTAAGCCGAAGACAAGACAAACGTGGGTCAGTATAAGCACTATTGACGAAGTGAGCGCGGAAGACACATGAACGAACCGCAGTAATACATACTAGGACTGGAACACTGAACTAGTTTCAAGTACCAATATGGAAATAAAAGAATCTTTCAAGTCAACTAGCTAACTAATGCCAGACCAGACTATTCAACTCACGACATCCAAACGCAACCGGAATAGCTTTAGGCACAACTATGTATGCATGCTGACTTGGACTCGGAGTGGGGATAAAAGTAACTCGGCTTATATAATAAAGACTTCAGTTATCAAATTTAGAACAAAACTAGAGACGGAAATAAAACCAAAACCAACTTTGGTTTTCCCTCTGATGATGAGGGTACAATGTAGAATTAATTTCCTGTAATAATTCAGTGGTTGAGGAGAAGAGGGAGACAACGAAAGAAAGAGAGACCGAGTCGGAGAACAATCCTTATTTAATTACAAGTGTGACTTTAATTAGCTTACTTCTGCACTGCCCAAAGGATAAAGTTCATCCGCATGGAAATTCATTCGAAGACCCATTTCTCTTCCAGCTTCTAAGATTTTCTTTGAATTCGCAAGCTCAAAAACTCCCTTTTCACAGAAAACATCGATATTGTCTACAGATATTTCTCCTAAACGAATAGACCTTGCAACAGCAGGAAGCTGTTCTTCAATTACAGCTTTTGTGGCCGCATCTTCTTTCATATCTCTAATAATTACCATAGTAAGTTTATCAAAACATGAATTAAATTAAAACTGCATGTATTGCTTGTGTATCACAGCCTCTAATTTTCTCACTTTCCCATCCTCAAAAAAGGTACATGTTACAGGATGGAATAATTGACCTAACAGTTTTGATTGTTTATTGTTAACAATACGATAAATATTAGGCGTGGATGTTGTATAATGTTAGACGATTCGATGGAAGAATCAATTCCTGGAATTTTGATGAAGACAGTTTGGAAGGTTTACAAAAAATTTACTTGGGAATTGCATGAGCGCCGCAGAAAGTGATGGAAATATCAATGAAGGAAGAAAGTTCTTGTTTGGCCCTCTCCAGTACTCGGAGCATCTTCAATTCCGTCTCCACATTGAGGCCATACCCTGATTTACATTCGACAACTGTCGTTCCTACGAAATTCAAAGAAAAAATTGAATCATATACAATTCATTAAACCTTCAGTTTTTTTCCTCCCGCATTACTCAATACTAATCGAGACACGCGTTAGGGATGTTTTTCCTACGCAGCGGACTACTTTTTGCATCACCTATTTTTTATACCAAAAAAATATTCCAGAAAAAGCAAAAAGCCAAACTTCAGGCTGAATTCGTTTTGGTAGGTTAATACAGCCAAAAACTTGCGTAATTTCACACTAGAGCCGTTCAATCTGTCTTTTCTTTGCACAATATGGAACTAGACTAGAAAATTTTAGCGGTTGAGTTTTGATTTGAAATTGATAGAAATCTCAACGAGAATCAGAGGAGGAGCAAAACGTATGTTCTTATAGGAAATCATAAAAGCAAAACGCTATGCTCTATCTAAATATTTAAGCGAGGTAATATTCTCCAACGGCTATGCAACGGATAGGAAAAAGGTACACTCTTGGAATGTACAATTCAGGTAGAAAAAACTACATTGGAATTGAAAATTTTGAATCTGTACATGTCGAACCTGAGCGTAAAACACGAAGAAGACGATCGCGTAACAGACGGAAAAGTTCATCTTCAGATGCTCGCCTGGTATGCTCGACTGTATAATGAATCCCTCCGCCCGCATTATGTATACTCATATACGTGGCTCCAGCCAGCTGAAAAAATTATAATGTATGGGCATACATTAGTCATGTTCGAACATGAACAGATACGTTGACGAATGATAGTCTTGATCCGGTTTAACTTCCACAATACACGTTTAGTGATAGTTATGACTAAAAATGGAAAACGTGGGGGATTTGGGAAATCTGGTGTCAAAAGCAAACTGGTGGTCACCTGCGCCGCTTGTCACACAAACGTTTATTCTAGTCAAATGAAATACCACCACCGAGTATTTCGAGACTAGTAGCGGACAAAAGAATCATAAAAAAGCAGCTCAGTCAGTCTGGGTCAGGGAAGGAAAGCAAGACATCAATTCAAAGGTGATGCCTACATTATGCATGTGTCACGGAAATCCAGAACTGGCTATTTTCTTAAATGTCGAGGAGGCAAAGGAGTTGGGTGAGCAGACAAATAATATAATGCACATTGATAAGCACCAGAATCGGAAAGAAAGGGGATCACAATTTCTTTTTCCACGACGCTGAATAGGGCATTCATACATATGAGCACATTATCTATATATAAGGACAAAAAAAATATGATAATAGTAAAAGTCAAGGCAGTACAGTGATCTTCTGATCTGAACTTGGCAACGGCAATGATACGTGCCTCCATTCATACATACAAATAACCAGACATGCGATTATTCTAAGGATCGGCATGACATGGAAGAGCGGAATTGAAAAGTGAACCATATCCCAGTGGATTTAACTTGCTTGCGTACTTTCATGCGGAATTCGTGAACCCGATCGCCGGCCCAAACTGGATGAGTGTGTGCATCAATAAAGCCGGGCTGAAAAATTTCAAAACCACTGATAAATATTACTTGTGATCAAAATATTGAAGGATATAAACAAATCTATTAACGTGATTGATTACATTATTTGCTAATGCATCTCTTACATCACCGTATTTCTGCAACTTACTGTTCAGAAAGATAGTGAACAAATTGGATGATAGTGCACACTTACAACTTACACATACCAACTGATAACAAATTGTACATACAAATTAAATACTTGTCAATTTTTTGCCTCCCCAGCAGCAACTCACCAGAATGCATAAGTCTGAGGCATCCACCGTTCTCTCAAACACCGTATTCCTGAATTTCCCTCGAATTTCACTATCCAAACCAATTGCAACAATCGTTCCTTTCCTGTACAAAGTGAATTATTAATTTCAAAATTGCAGCACGTAAACATTTTTGATGTTTTATGGTATACGTGTATTGTAGTCTCAGGAATAAGTATTAGAATTGTGTTGCTTTTAACAGTCCCGTGTATGTACATAAGTCGGATTCCTTGAGTAAAGTCATACAATGAGTTACCCAATAACAATTCCCACCACATTCCCTTATGCTCTATTCTGTACATGTTTACCACTGCACTACGTAGCTGTAAAAGGAGTGCCTCCTGTACATGAATCTACTCTTGTTCTTCCTGTCAGTGTAGTTACCAGGTAAAAATGGGTGCATCAAAAGTACATTAAAGTTAATCAAAGCAATACAAGAATTTTAAACGCAGTTAAAATGCATCTGATTTCGATCTAAAAACATTCAAACTGCATGTAAATCGTACATTACTATCAAAGGTGCATTTGTGACGTGCTTTAGTTTAAGTTCCGTCCTAACTGGGTTTGAAAAAGAACTTTTTGGTGTTTAAGGTGCATTTTTCTTAAATTCGTAGAATGTAGATTGTAGCTGGGTTCAAAGTTAAAACGTAACTACAAGTTATTTTAGTGTTCAAAGCTCATAATCAGATCACATTAAAGTTGCCTGCCACCTTAATTTAGCTCACGATACAACATTGCTTCAGGTTAAGCCTGAATTCGCATCTTCACCAATTAGTTACCACTGTTATTAGGTTGCTATCTAACGCAAATCCAAAGTGTGTAGGAGACTAATAATGAGGTGAAAAACATGGAGACCAAGAGTAAACCGATAATAATGGAGGGTTTTGGGCAAGAGAATATCGCGGTTTTTAATGCAAGCTATTTCGATGAGCTGAGCAGAGTAAAATACGAATGTCACGAAAGTAATTTACGCGGAATTAGAATTAACGTAACCGGAACAGTTAATGGTCTTACTATTGATTATTTGAGTAGTAGGAGTGGAAATTTTTCATTTGTAGTATGATTTCACAATATTATTTAGGATTATTATAACTACACATTATCATTACTACTCCAGCATTTAACTAGTTGAAGGTTAGTACTGCGTATGAATCTGCTTTGTCCGAATTAGCCAATACGTTAAGCCATCATTAGGAGGCAGATTTAGATAATGGAGGTCATAATGAGTCCTTGGTAATTTGAATCAAGCTAGTTGTATTTATGTTACTAGCAGAGAAGTGTTAAAGTGCGTTCCTTGTAACCACAATAAGACGCGATGGCTCGTAAATAGCAAGGGAATACTATAAGATATGAGAGTTCTTAGCTAAACGTGTTGTGCATACAAATGAGAGTCCGGAAGACTCACGTGTGCATGCATGCAGGAACACTTGGAACTACGAAGTCAGAATCAAGTGTGAGGATCGTACAAAATATTTGAGCTGAGCACTGCCGAAAAGCTATTATTTAACGTAAAAAATCAAATCTTGAATTTAGATATCTAAAAATAAACTTTTTCTTTTTTTCATGCCTAGTACCAATAATGGTTTGTTTAGGTTGCGTTCGAAGCTACACGTGTTCTGTCGGAAATTCGTCTGAGGCAAGGTAATATTTTGAAGAAGAATCCTTAAAGAGAACTAGAATTCTTACTTGTACAATTAAATAAGTTCATTGTTCAACTCACAAAGTAAAATAAACAAAACGCCTGTAGTGACTAACTTCGCGTATGCAATTCAAACATATAGTAGGACAATAAATTGGAGCATCTGAGGGAAAGAATTTGATACCGTAAACAATAAACAATGTCATCTTGAAAGACTACACATAGCGTAATTTACACATAATAGTGCTTCACATCTCTTGTCACAGTGATATCTTTCGAAAATGTTGACGAAATCTTAGAAATGAGTAACAATTGTAAGAAAAAGGATACATACTTGTCAGCCACTAGAGAAAGGCCATCATCAGGCTTGGCATTCAAGACTTTAAGATTTTTCATTTGCCCTCCAGTAAGGAAGCTCTCCCCACCAGAAGTAACCTGGATGATCTGTTTGGCCGAATGCACTAACAATTGCATTGTCTCACTCATTTTTTTTTCTTGATACTTGTCGTTTGTAACGTCACTGTTCACTACAATGCATTAGAATGAAAACACGAAACTAAAATATAAAATGTACTAAAAACGAACTACTAGGGAAATTCACTCGGTATGCAAAAACCGTCTGAGAAAATATCCATGGGAATTTATAGTAAATACTCACCGCTGCGGTAGTTGGGTATGGTTCCACGGGTACACGTCTTGAGCTTAGCAAATGCACTACTGGAATGGGTTTATTCCTGTCTGTGCACAAATTATAATTATAGTATACAATGATCGGTTTGCACTTTGAGCTCTCGTTCTTGACTTGCTAGACTATTCAGTAGCTGCTACCGCAAGTTACTCGGTAGTTCTACTTGTTCATAATATTGTGTAGGATGAACCGTCAGTTTAATAAGATCAAGACCGATCTCACGTCATCTACCTTGACTTTGCACTGCACAACTAAATATAAATCTCTGTGGAGCACTACCATACGCATGCAGTTGATAAGACGTAGGATGAGCTTTCGTTTAAAGACATTTATGTACTTGGATGTGGAAGCAATCCATTCCAACCAGCTATACGTAGTTAAATGAGCAATCTCGTTTCACGTTAGGGCTTACAAGTATTTCCATGAAACGAGGAAGCAATCACAAAAATTGGTGCATATGTATTAGTATTCACGGTGGTATAACAACTCCTACTTATAAGTACAAACAGAGTCATCTTTAACTTACTAGGCGGTTGTTTACATCATACTGGAAAGATTTGAGAACTTTGAACTAAGGATGTATTAGATATGCTCAATGTTGCAATAACATGTGAGAACGAAAGGTAGGTTTGGTAGAATTAATAGTATGTATACTGTACTCACTACGCTCTATGGGAAAATAAAAAAAATTATTTCCATTTTCCTGGATAAGTTGTTGCTTGATAAGATTTGTGTTATGTGCATGCACCAGAACTTATTTACGGATAGTAAACTATACTCACAGATATCAACTTTTAGATAGGCAATACCTACCTACAAAACACAGGAGCTAAATTTGCATTTTGGATCCTTTCTCCTGCAATAACCAGTTTAGGTCTTCAGTTTAGTACTGATTGTAATGATTTAAAACCAGCAAAATTGTTGTTAATAAGGACATAACAAACTATCGCAGTACAACGGTACGAAAATTGTTACAAAGTATATAATTACAATGCTGCTGTATATTCAACCAAAATTTTGGAGATGTGTAAAACGTTCATTTCTTAAACTCTGATATATCATGAAAATATGTATCTCTTCATCAAATAATTCATTATTTTAAACCCTTAAAACGTAATGTTGAATTATTAGGTAATTGAACTATAGAGANTTACAAAGTATGTACAATGCTGCTGTATATTCAACCAAAATTTTGGAGATGTGTAAAACGTTCATTTCTTAAACTCTGATATATCATGAAAATATGTATCTCTTCATCAAATAATTCATTATTTTAAACCCTTAAAACGTAATGTTGAATTATTAGGTAATTGAACTATAGAGATATGTAGGGGGATTTAAAATCATCAATTAATCACACGAGCTAAGGAAATGGGTTAGATTGGCATTGTTGGATGTGAAATTAAAGCAATGACATTGTACTACACGGCGTAATTCAAATTCAACAAATAACTATTCTGGTATTTAGTATACATAATAGGGTAATATATAAGTTTTAAACTAGGCATATTATACTTGAATGTGCCGAAATTCTTTCATCCGAAAAAATGAGAATCTATTTGTTATTTTAGGAGCTGGTCGGAGAAAGCCAAAAAAATGTATTGAGATTTTAGTTACCTGGGCTCAAAAAGCGTCTAACTTACCCACCTAGAGCTTTCGAATGGGTACTGGGCACTGGGCACACAACATGCTTATTACAAACGGAAAGATATACATACATAGTAAGTAGGAAAACGTTGGTACACCATACCAACAAGAGGGACCTAAAATGCCACCAAATTTCGACAAAGTTAAGGATGCTTTATTTTAATTAGAAATGCATGTATGGGATAGAGGATTATCCAATGGGATCGCATCTTCTAAATGATTATCGATCTTAAACTATAGATGGTTGTTTTGATTGTAGGTATTTATATCATCATTGGATCTAATAGTGACAGAAATTCTGTCTATGTAAGAATGCGGAAACAGTTTCATAAACATATCCAATATCAAGGTTAATGGAGAGTTACAAGATACAGGTACTAGATTAAATCTTCTCAAGTTCAGCCTAATAAAAGATAGTAACTTAAAATGGTGGGTCAACTTGGTACCTTAAATGCTCGTTATTGTTT
>JAAXYX010003525.1:0-14194 GCA_036851915.1 Ptenothrix huangshanensis | reverse complement strand
ATTTCGTTCTGTGGAATCTTCGTAGCTACTTTAAAGGATGAGGAGATAGGCAAGTATGTATGCATCTACACTATGGCAACTGATTATCCTACTTTAATCATTTTAAGGCCCCTTTCTCATTAGCATGTCCTGCGATTAGCCTACGAGGTAAGTACATATATAAGCGTAGAGATGAGTAGGGAACACTTACAGAAATGATGAATATGAGATAGTATTTAAGAGAATGTACAACCCATCTAGACACCTATGCAACTTGTGTACCCAATAAGCCAGTGTATCTCGTCCTTCTCCCCCACTCCTCTTGTAACACTAATCATGAGCACGAAGGAAGAAGAATATTCGAACGAGAAGCACCTTAGAACCTTAGACCAGATGATATAAATTACACTATTATTGTCAAGAGTTTTTTGTTGACATCTTATGAAACTATTATATTTACATAATAATCCAATGAAATTACCTAACTTTCTACAACAGCAGGTGAAATCTTCTTCCAGGCTGGGTGATGCACTTTCTCCCACGGTCGCGGACAATAGTATTTCTTATAGATATGCATATAATCAGGGGCGTACCTGCAAATTAATTTCGGGGGAATGTGTAATGGTAAAACGAATTTTTTCAAACTAAGGCTTTTGCAAGTCGAATTTTTTAAGTTACAAATTTTTGAAAAAATATAATTTTTCCAATTAACACTTTTCTAAAAAAAGTATCATATTTCAAATTAACGCTGTGAAAGGGGTACTTTTTCCGATTTACCTTTTTTCAAAAGGTTTCTTTTTTGCAGCTAAAACCTCTGAAAAGGGTGCAATATTCTCCAATTATCACTTTTTGATAATGCCAAATTATTCCAATTAACACTTTTTAAAAAGTCTAATGTTTCCAAATTTTTTGGAGTCGCTTCAGTACCCAAGCACTCACCTCAGACATCCCCTGCATATAATGACTTATAGGTAATTAATTATAGTCCATATACAATAATGGCTCGAATATGCATGGAAGCGGTGTGCCTGCAATATTTTTATGAATCCGGTTGATTTACAGTTTTACATTTTTCATATTCCTCCTACAGTTGATGGGGCACGTGCTCCTTCCATACCTATGTTGCAACATCCCTATAGCTATAGCTAATCAGCCATAACATTACACAATGCATTGGCCATGACCCTATAGAATCTTTTAATTACTACTTGTGATCGAAACGACACTCTACTCGGAATGCGAATACAGAATCGATTTTCCTTACTTCTTATTTTGAAGCTCTCAGCATGTCGTGATGCATAGTTACTCCCTCGTTATTGCATGTTGTATAGGTTTATGGCCACTTGTATATAAACTCGGGTATTACTTTGAAATTACGTAAAGACACTTTGCAGAATCACCCGCTTTAAAATTCAAGATCGGGAAGGGTTCCGATAAGAGGAGCTTTTTAGAAGTGAATATTTTACTGCAGACACTACACTACCAAGACAAAATATACATTATGCTAATTTATGGGTTGTATTGACTCTAGAAACATCATTCAAAAGTGTCCCAATCCAATCCAAGCCAAGCCAAGCCAGTGTTGAGTTGACTTGGTGTTATGTGGAATGGAAAAAAGTCGAAGGTGGTGGAGCGGATAAGGTGAACAGTACATGGCAAGTAGACGGTACGTAGTTAGAAGAAAGAGCCTATAGAGTTGCGAGCATCTGACCAACGTTTTCCTTTACTCTAACGGCATACTGTAGAAAGTATTGAAGCGAAGGTGGAAAGCGTTTCTTTTTTTATTCAAATGGAAAGTGGCCTACCTAATGAGAGTTAAGCCTTCTTGATGGTTACCCTTGAGACTCTGTGACTCTTGCTCCGTGTGACAGATTCAGCCTGTCATAAGCACAACTTGAGAAGTTGCTACATTTGAAGTTGGATTGAAATTGGAGGTGTTGCGAGCTGCAAAGTCAGCCAAAGCCAATGCCAAAGCCAAGATATACAAGAAGGAGAGAGAGCTCCTTCAACTACATAGACATGAATTTCTTTCTCCTCCTTTGACTCTTTCCTCACGCTAGACTAACATTTTCCTCGTGTTCAGATTCACATGGTAGGTTTATTTAAGTATTTGGTGGCTTCTAAGTAGCTATATAGGCAATGTGGTTGGTGTGTACATAGCCCTTTATAGAATAGTGAGTGTATACATCTATAATTATTCCATCGACATGTAGATGATCCTTTTGGCGCATCTAGAATCTACTGGAGTGCAGGTACACGTGTAGCTTACGACTGGAAATCCTTATTCGATACTATTTTCTGGAGATTTATCTACCTTCCCTACTTAAATCCTCTCTTCCTCCATCCTTATTGTTTTTACTGGAGGAAGAGCGGGAGGGAAACGCTGAGAATGACATTTCATTATTTTGCCCTTTAATCCTTGTCACCTTCTCAAAACCTTCAGACTCATTCATTCTTCTCGATTTGACTCCTTTGTCCTAGACTGCCGAACTTGTTTCACAAAAGCCCATGCGAAAAGGTAAGATTTGTATTCATTAGTTCCTCCAAACTTGTATTTTCAAAGGAAGTTGAAGTTGAGTTTGGGCTTATTTATTTTTATTCCAAATTTGAATGTGAATCAAGACATTTCTGGGAAGGGAATATATTATCATCTGTATGCAGGCATACATTTTCTTGTCTTTGTCTTTGTCTTGGTTCGTGGGCGTTGATCCTTTTTATCCTGTTAAATAATTACACACCTGCTACATACATTTGATCCTGTAAAAAAGATGTTAATTGAATTGCGAAAATGTATGCGATGCTGTGATTTTATTTGGGAAATAATTTTGAGACAACTTTGTTTAGGGAGTTGCAGGAGTCTAGTTTAGTTGAAATCTTTGCCTCTTTTTGCAAATAATGGTGGTGTTAGGCTTGCTTGGGACAAAGTTGGTGATTCGACCATGCCATCTGAAAGTTGCGTGGGAGAAATAATAATTTGGGAAAAGGAAGAACGGTCACAGGTTCTGGACGTGGTTGAGAGATGGCCCGGGAAGCTTTGGTGGAGTGAACCGGGTAGAGACGGGGAAAAAGAGAACTCGATGAATTGAAGTGGCACTTACTGCTGGAACCCACAACTAACACCAGAGCATTTCGGGAGCATAATAAGGTTTGCTTTTCTCTGTTTTCCCGGATGAGCGTCTGCTCTATAGACAGTGGAATGTGTAGATGGGATTTTTTCTATCGGAGTGCACGTAAGGTACTTTGAAACTGGCTTCTTCTTTCTTATTCTTATTGTTAGTAGGTACTATTTGCTGCTTCTTCTTTCCTACAGTTTCTTTTTGGTGGATTGTTCGGGTTGCATTAAGGGTTAAAGTCTGGGTTGTGTTTTGTGTTGTGACTGCCACTATTCGCCAGTTGTGTGCACTCACTTGTTATTATTGCAATGGAGAAATTTGGCTACTCTCACTCTTTGTATCATCCAGGCTTGCTTCGTTACTTTTGTTCTTCCGTTGTTCTCTCTGCTCTCTTTTTCTCCTTTTCTTATTCTTCTGGTCGAAGGAAATGTTTTCAGAGTTTCCATTCCACTTAGCCAAGCGAAGTGAAACTCATAGTTTTTCATTTGCTGGAGAAACCATGGACGTTCAAGACACGAAATATAAGAATTTATCATAATCATTTTGATAGGCTCACATCGGAGAAATTTCTTCACACTTTTCCATGACCATGGATGTTGATCTTGATAGACTACAGTTGTTTCCCTTGTACACATTTTCCTCCGATGATAAGTATACCGACGGCATTTGCATGACTCTCTCCCTCAGCATACTGACAGCCTGCATGACATTCAACATTATTTTATTACTCATGCATTATACCATTACTATAGTTGGTGTTCTCCGAGTCCCTTCCTTCGATTCGCTGGCTACACCGTATTTATTAAATTAAGTCCCTGCCATTTCCACAGTCCAAGTTGAGCAAAAGGAAAAGAAAGGACGCCACCTTGCACCTTTATTCCGGGCGATGCGAAGACCGAACTTTTGGGAAATCCTTGGCGTCAACTTTGCTATTACGCATGTAATTGTGTTAGCCTGATGAGATTTCCAGGACAAAGTTCAAAGGTGGTAGGAGTGGAATTGCTGTGGTGACGTGTTTGGGGAGCGAGTGGAAGGAATACGGTAGATTTAATGCTGAATACATAATAGACATAGTTTTTGTTCCTTTCGGTTTTGCTACATTTCGCTGCTCGTATTTCTTGCAACTTTTTCTTTCTTTTTCATCGGAAGAATTTTCGACATTTTGGCTTTCGGCTTTCTTCCTGATTAAAGCTTAAAAATACTAAAAGTCTGAAAATAAACCCGTGAAATACATTATTAATAGAATGGCTACGTCTCGGGATAAAAGTTTTTCTCTGCTCGGTATGTCTGTCTTTGCCTGTGAGAACATCAACTTTGATCCTGATCTTAAGACAAGGCAATGTAATTTAATGTATTAAGGGTGTTAGGCAACATGAATACTAAGCTAAATGACTAATGACTCGACTCAAGTATAAAATATCTTGTGATTCCCCTTTGTCTTCCCTGGCCTTGTCTTCCAGTCGCGCAGTCCAAGTCCGAATTCCCCTCACTTCTCCAAAGGATTGCACTGCAACTCGTGCAGCATGTAGATTCAAGTACCTGTGTGTCGTACATTTCTCTCTCTCTCGCTCTCTCTCTCTTTCTTTCGAGGAGCCAAGCTAAACGTACAGGACGGAAAGGGCACGGATAAGACGACGTTCGAGGCGTTTCTCCGTGCCTCTATATCCACGCTCTGGCTCAACATATTATGCTATAAGGTGCTTATAAAGTTTGAAAAGTTTTACGGATGCAGCGGTAGGTCTTGGTTTTGACATGACGCCGCATTCAAGAGAGAAACTTAATTTGACAGGGAAACATTTAATTATGACTAAAGATATTCTACCTATGCGTATCTCTCGGTCTTTACTTACAGCACAGATGTACACTACAGTACTGTACGCTTGAGCACATGGAAAGGCTACGGTCACTATATACCTCCATACATTCCTTCATCTCTTGTGTGGGCTCCAAGGAGCCTTTTCTCGCAAGTGTTTTGCACTACTGACTCCTTCGTTGGTTCGACGATGCGCTAATGTGCTTGGGGAAGCTAAGTCTCACAATTAGTGGGAAGAAGAGAAATGATTTACGAGAAGTGGATGGATTAGTGGATTGATATTTCTACGATTACATGTCTAGTTGAAGGCATTATAGATTATTATGATCCGTATAAACTAATGATTACGCCATTGTTTTTGCATTTATTAGCATTACTGTCTCGAAGGTCTACCGTCGACTGTCGGTCGTGCCGGTTCGTACCTCAATGCTCCGTTCATCCCACCATACGATATACGCACTAGGTACTTTATTGCTCTTTCCCTGCGAAACATTCAACATACACTACTTCACTCTGTGGCATTATTACCTACAGTCACTTTCAACTTGGAGCAAGATTTATTGATGAACTGCGCTTCGTTTAGAGTTTGGATTTTTTGACTTTTTGCCAACGATTCAAGTCTCATCAATTATTCCTCTGTATGCTCGTCTCTCCTTAAAGCCTGAAAGCCACAAAGTTTCCGTAGTATAGTGCCGGAGCACGAAGATTCCCGAGCAGATAGTGGAGGTGAGGGCTTACCCGTATTACCGTATTACTCTATAGGCTCCACATCTGTATGCACTTCCCAGCGATTTCCCAGTTCATATTTTTACACGAGGTGGAGGCTTATCCCCTTGACCCTTCCTCCCTTCCCTGCATCCTAATGTACCGTTGTGACTTGGCTTTGATTTTGACGGAATGTCAACTTGCACTTGAGAAACTCCCGTGGCTGGAACCACCTCGGAGGGAATCCGAGAGTGTAATGGAGAGCCCTTGAGAGCAGAGTGGGATTACTCGTGGAGTAGTGCAGACACCATGTGTAATTCCAGCAAATAAGTAATTTGCAAAGTTGCACTAAGTACGTAATCTTATCTCGAAGAAAGATGAAGGATTGGACAAGACCCGCCCCTGAATGTTCCTCGCGTTTTGTCTCATAAAATTTTTATACTTTTTAAACCGTTTTCCTCGTGATTTGACTGTGGGATGGTGGGAATTTTATAGACGTCAAATGTCAGGTTGAAGTTAATGGAAATTGGGCTTCTAAAATTAGAGCCACACGAAATCCTGTGCGCGAATGCGTACGCGTGAACTATTACTGAACAGGTTGATATAGGTACCTACCTCCGCATGCATTATTTACTGGAGTACATTATGCCCGTGTGTTTATTCGTACAGGCTGACGCCACACAATAATTAAGTGGTTGCATAATTCGCAAAAATATTTCCTGAACATACATACACACACGTAATAATAGTCGTGAAGTATTCGAGTGGAATTGGAGGGGAAATAATAATTCAGGCGTGCACACATTACCCACCATGTGCCCGTACTCGAGTATGCACGCGGATGAAAACTCTCGAGGATTTTCCGTTGGAATAAAAGTTTGTGACACTTGTGACGGTGGGTTACATTTAAAGCGTTAAATATACTTAATGTGAAATGTATAGGGGACACAGACTATTGACAAAGATTAAGTAGTTTCCTTTTTCCCTACACTTACGTCTTATGTAGATATCATTTTTCTCACAAGTACTCGTGTGTGTGTGCATGTGTGGCGACGAGTACGATTCTTTGGTTCCGATACCAACGCCTCGGTCGTCCTCGTTGCCACCAAAGTTACTCTACTTTTTGTTTGTTCTTGTACTTGAACTTTCAAGTTTATAAATATTAGTATATACAAATCAGACACTTAGGAAAAGCAGAGGATTTCCTACGTGGGACTATCAGCATGTACAGCACGTAAGGAAGATGTATGGATACTGTAAAAGTTGTGATGGGAAACAAACAGAAATAAAGTTCAGACTGTGAAAACTTGATACAGATAAATCCTATGTTTAGTTCAGCATTGATCAGAGTGTCTCCGTGCAATGGCTGTGTGTGCGAGTGTGTAGGCAGGAGAAGGAGTGAAAAGAATCCCGATTAGATGATTTCATGGCCGTGTTATAATTTGTAATGTGAAACACAGCGAAGGAGAAGGTAGTGGAGTTCCACATGGTAACTTTTATTGCTTGTACCTCCGTGTACTTGTTACATGTTGTCTCCTGTCCTCCTCTCGTAGTAAGTGCCAACGTGAAGCTCGCAGTCAAGTCGAGTCAACATGACGATCTACCTTGTCCCCGGCACCTCTACACTGCAATCCCTCTCGCTCCATGCCAATCCCGTCTATCTGCTTAGTGTCTCCATTACAAGAATTGTGCTCGGACAGAGAGCAGGGAGGCTAAGCTAGTAAAATATTTGTGAGTGAATTAGGTGATTAGAGAAACCAAAGCAGAGTGAAGGAAGGCGAAGGAGGAGAGCCCATGTACGATGAGTGTGGTGTGAGTGGAGGTTTAGTGCCTCAAGTTTATCTCGGTGCGTTGACGGCTGGAGAGTGGAACGTGTGGAGGTATACATGTAGAGAGCACTCGCGAGGAGAAACGGATGGGGGTAAACCGAAAACCAAAGGAAATCCCGGGAGTCAAGTTAGCCAGTAGCCAGGAAGACGGATAGTTGAGGTGGAAAAGTAGGAGCAGTAGAGCTTTTCCCATGGCTTAGTATTGGTTTAGTTTGGTTTTTATCATATCTGCACACATTCAGCAAATAAAATTGATAGAAGGAGCGCGAGGGAAAGAAAGGAGATCGTCAGTAAAGCCTGGCTGACGATTATTATTGTAAATCCTTTTTTGAAACAATGTAGATTGAATTTGGGAAGTGGATTTAAGTGAGAGTGTGTAACATTTGCTGAGTTACATGTCGTTAGTGGATATGATCCTGCTACTTGCGTATAGTGTCGTATAGAGGACTGGTGTCTGTGGAGAAAAGCAATTGTGTAGATGTAGATAGGATATGATGTTGAGTGTACGGGGAGAGAGCGAGGGCGCCGAGTAGATCCGAATCCGCGTCTCTCCTTGTCGCTGTGGTTGTGGACGAGAACGTAAAGTCGGTCGGTCGGTTGGTTTTCGGATCGATCGGTTCTACTGACTTCCGCTCTGCTCAGCACTCTTCCCTTCGTCTGTATTATCCAGCAGCCACTTCGTACTCCCCGAACTACCTTGGCTTTGGTTGCGAATGGACTTTTCTCTCGGCTGACTGTGCTGGTGGTGAGGGTACCTCCAATCATAGGAACACTCACGCAGGGAAGTGTACTGCATGTCTGCACAGAGCGAGGAGAAGGAAGATCCGTGAGAGTCATAGTACGACGGGCATTTCGCTCCAGTGGCAGCCTCAGTTGGAGTTTCTTCCGAGTTTGAGTTGGGAGGCGCCCCTCAACTACGACCACGACATCAACAAGAAAACCCGGGTTTCCCTTCTGCTCCGCTCACAACCAAGAAGGCGTCCTCATCGTCAACCAACTTTCGTCGTCGTCGTCTCGTCGTTCGTCCAACTTCGTGGCTGCTCCTAGGCCGAGGGAAAGGGAGCGAGCGAAACGGCAGGAAAGGAAAGCAAGTTCTCAACTTCTGCTCTGGCTCTCTTAATACAGACAATACAAATACACAAATACAGCATTGAACCATCACATCGGCATCATACACGGACCAACACAGTGAGCACATAAGAGGAGCGAGAGAGCGCCGACCACCACGAGTTTTCCTTCAGTTGTGCCAGGATGACTGACGTGACTGAATCTGTCTCTCTTAATTTTGGAATCACACGTGTTTTAAGTGTTGACGAGAAAGGATCATCAGACGTTCCACTCATTAACTCTGACTCTGTTGTGTCACGGAAATCAAAGCTGTAGCGATCCGCGAGTCCCCGAACATTATTTTATTTTCTATAGCCAACAAGTCACGGTCCTCCTCCGTCCTTCCGCACCAAACAATTGTCAATCTAAATTCTAATTTACAGTTTCTCAGTTGCACAGATTTAATTACAAAAGTTGTACTCTTGGAGATAAATCGTGTTCGCGAGCAAGTTGCTCGGAGCAATTTTGCTTAGCAAATGAGGACGGTTCCAGTTCTTACCTAAATACAAATGAGCAGTGTACGGCGCTATTATTATCGACAAATGACTTTCGCTACGAGCAAGTTTTTCGACTAACTCGGTACAATGTGGGACTGTGTGATGTGGAAAGGAAACAATGGGAATCCAGATACCGTGAGAGTAGCTGATCAGTCCGATATCAACGTTGACAGTAATAATGACGTGAAATTAGAAATTGCAAACACAAATTATCCTATTACTGTTCAATCCGTACAAAGCTGAGTGAACTGTCACCACAGCTGACAGCTGATTGCATTTCTGCTATGCCTGACATTAAAAAATTCCAAACGACATCATCGAGTTTATTTAGTTCAGTCCTTTTACTCATTTTCATCCTTTTGCATGTCACATCATCCATAAATGCCTTTGTGCTCGAAGGATCAGATTCATCGTACACGAAATTTCGCAAATGGAAAGCCGGATTAAATTCCACACTTCTTCTCGAGTTCCACACGGGCCAGCCGGATGGTCTGCTCCTCTACGCCGACGATGGTGGTCATGATGACTTCTTTGAACTGAAACTAGTGGAAGGAGCTCTACGGCTTCGCTATAACTTGGGCGATGGAACTCAAATGATGACGGTTGGAAGACACTTGAATGACGGACTTTGGCATCGAGCAGAGATTCGACGAAGTGGTAGTGAAACAAGTCTTACTGTCGATGGTTTTGTGACTCAATTTCGCGTGTCGAAGGGTCGTGACTTGACTTTTGGGACTCTATCCGCCAACTCACCTGTGTATGTAGGAGGAATACCCTCATGGTATAACAATCGTTTGGCTTCGCTATCTCTTCCATCCGTGGCATTTGAGCCAAGATTTCGTGGAGCCATTCGAAATGTGGTTTATGCATCCGATGACTCGGAGGTTCCAAAGCCCCAAGATATCGTCGAGTCCAAAGTAAGTTTTCCTCAGACTTTGTCTGTCTTCTACCATTTCCTTTTCCAATTCTATTTCCCTCTCCAAAGCTTGACAGCTTTTCATCTATTCCATTTCCTCATTCATTGTCATACACTTTTTAATTTGCGGTCTCTCAGCCTTCCCCACCATCCTCCGCATACCTCCTTCCTTCATGCACATATAGCTACTTTGTTCTTTTTGCCGCCAATAATGCTCGCAGTCACTCCGTGCGCTCAAACATGCCGTTGTTTCACTTTTAGTTTTATTAAAGTTTGTCTTTGTGACTGACTAGTTTCAATTTTTCTTCGACTCTTTGACTCTCCACTCTTATGTTCCTTGTTGATATTTCAACGAGGGTACTCTGGGGAAATTATTTATAGCTAAAGGACAATTTTGTCGTCCAATTTATTTATGCTAAAATTCTGACTTTGACTACTTCCCCTCTCCCCGTCCCTCCCAACTATTCCTCATAACTGTGTCTAATCCTAAGTACAAAGACGAAGAAAAAGTGCCAATGATAAGCAAAGAAAACTCCAACTGAGCCGGAGGCCAAATTCGTAGGAGAAAATGCCTGTCATAATACAAATACCAATTGCACAGATATTGTCTTTTTCACAGATATGCAAAATTATTCTCATTCCACGCTCACTCCATCTTGTCTCTTTGTTTATATAGCAGCGGAATGGGTGCATGCTTTGTTGCTTCGTTGATGATGACATTGTTTTTTTCCTTGCTGAGAAAACAGTTGGAGCAAACAACGTTAGTACTTTTGTATTCAAAGGCAGAGTTCAAGAAGCACGCTTATAGCTTCGGTTACCTTACAACTGGCGTATTTACATACGACAGAGAGAGTGGCATTTCTTTTTTTACTTTGTGTAAAGAGGAACAGTACGAGCAGATGTAGATGTTTAGGAAAGCTAACGGGAATGAGAATACAGAATGCTAGGTATTAATTACTCTTCGTCACTCCCATGTCCTCAGACATATTTCTCCTTATCTCATCTTGCTTTTCAATCACAGCCCTGTCAACTTTTTTCTCCGACTCTATAAATCACAGCAGAGTTGAATCTAATATTGTGTTCAACTTTTCCTCAGTTTCCGTCTTCAGGGTTAAATAATTGTCATGTTTAAAAAAAGTTTTGCACGGAGAGGAGGCAAGTCAAAAAGAAGAGGTTGAGAAGAGCATGTACTATGGTTACGGTTTACGGTGCTGTTGCTGGTGCACAAAATTCCTACATATTAGCAGCTCTCGTGCTACGGATGTAGATCAAGTCTGCATAGTCCTTGTGGGTATTAGTGTTGGGAAGCATAGAAAACATGTAGATAATATGTACCTATAGGGAGCAGTCTTTGAGTCTGTCTCGTATAATGATACAGTATCGTGTAGCACACGGAAACCCGAGGAAAAAAAGAAAAAAACTTTTCGCATTTTTTTTGTCGTGTTAGATAGTTTGTAGTTTTATTATAAAACGAGATCCTCACGTTTCCAGTTACGCTTGGTTTAGATGTGGTTTAGCAATTTCTGTACGACTGAAATGTCGATGAAATAGGAGAACCTTGAATTAAAGTGAACAGTGTGCTTTATTCCACGTCATACATGGGATGGCTGCAACACTTTCGCTTAAGTGCTTACATACGTCTATAAATGGTGTGATGTATCAGTATTTCATAAAAGATAAAAGGCGAAAGAATGTTTCGTTCATTCTCATGTAGTCATGTCCGTGGAGGTGGCCGCATAGATCGAGAGAGAAGTATAATATGATTATGGCCGAAAAGGTATTTTTTCAACGATGATTTCCCACATCTCCTTTACCTATGACTCTCTATGGCACGGCGCGAAATCTGCACGTTTTCCATTTTCCTTCAGCGCCAGCCAACAGTCGTTGTTATTACGTGATCAGTTGATCATGGGACCGGTGTTTCACAGAGTGCAGGTTTCTTCTCGTTTCCCTAGGATTATTCGGGAAATCGCCATCTCGCATAGGGAGTGACCCTTTGTACATCCATTATTTTCTCAGTTGAACTTGTTTATTTGAATTTTTAAGTAAGAGTGAGCGAGGAGTAAACGAAGGAAACATGTCCTAGTAGTGAAAGCAGAGTAATATTTCCAGGGCTTGTGACAAGGTCGTAAAAAGATGTGAAGAAATTTGATCCGTCTTTGACTGTTTTTTATCGGTTTCGTTCGTTTCCGTTACGACATATGCATGGAAAAGAGTTTCAAGAGTGATATCAGATAGATTCCAACTCCAACTTCCAACCTGTCATTCAGTTTAATGTAGTCGAGAACGGAGATTGTATAGGGAAGGATTTTTTTCGCTGACGTATTGGTTTTTTACTTTTCCCGAGTCAATGCCAAGACGACGTAGAAGTGAGCGTATCGTATCGACAGTGATATTGTCGCGAGAACACTATCGGTGATTTGCTCCTGTTTGCTGAAGAATACGGGGAGCTTTTGGTAGGTAGGTACGTACCTACTTGAGTATGTCATGCAGTCCTCTCTTCTTCCTTTTGCGATAGTGGAACATAGTAGTATTTGTGTAAAGATAACTTTTGCTGTTTTTGCTCTTCTCAAGAGTGAAGAGAAGATGAGGAGGGGCTGGTGGAGAAGGGAGAAGTCGAGATGTCGATTCGATGAGAGTTGCTTCCAAGTGGTAGTTGTTGGGTGAGCTGAGTTTCCTCGGGTTCTTCCATGTAGTTGTGTGGTCTGGGCTTATTTCTTACTGGTATTGTGCAGCCAGGCTGGGTCAGACACGAGGACGAGGACGGTGCAGAGTAGAATGTAGCTGTGGTTATAGAATGAGTGAAAAAGGATGGTGGTAAGTATGAAAGTGAAATCGCCACGAGTCACGCTATGATGAATTTTAAAACTTGAACTTTGTTCTTGTCTCTATGGGTGGCCGCTCCATTATTACCTTGTTATGTAGTTTTCTTGTTGTCTGTGTGTGGATGGTGGTTGGTCATTCATTACTTGCTGCCAGACCAGGACGGTTGCCTCTACCATTATCATTGCATTGCGTTGCTACACAGCCCGATTCGGAGATATGCACGAGTAGGATACTTAGTTTTGTCAAGTGTGCGGATATTCATTGTACGAGTGGGGCCCGAGCCGTGAAAGATAAAAGCCCGGGAACCTCACTCTGTCTCTCTCTCTGTATTCTTTCCCTCGCTTCCCTTGTCTATTGCCCCTCGTGTATAAATTTATAAGTACGCTCATAAAGTATAACTATCCAAATGTAAATCTAAGGAAAACAAAATTCAATTATATTAACTAACATAAATTCCTTTTTTGATGATTAATTAGGGCTTGGTTTCGGGACCCGGAGAGGCGTGTGAGCGTCACGATCCGTGTCAGCATGGCGGCTTTTGTATTTCAACTGATTCAGGTCCTGTTTGTGACTGCAAACATATTGACTTCGAGGGAGCCTTCTGTGAAAGAGGTAAGTGTGAGGAAAATCTAAAGTCAAGTCGAGTCACCATAATGTATGTATGATGCACAATTCAATATCATGTTGTTATATTTTTGATTTCGAGTCAGTGGCACTGGATTCATATGCAGTACTTAGCACTTGTGTATGTATCAAATATCCGTACATTTCCTTCGGTTGGGGATTCGTATTTCATCGTGCAGATAAATAAGTAGCTGGTATTTCCCTGTTTCGTGTCCATAAAGCACCTACGAGAATCTGCGTATAGAAATGGTGCGAGGTATAAAGTATGAAATGCTGGCTTTCGATGTGACTACGTTCGCTGCTGGTGGGTCTTTTACACACTCAATAATTCCTATCTCGAAAATTCTAATAAATTCTCAACTTCTCATAATAGACGCCCAACTCCCGGGACCGATTCCACACTTATCTGTTCTCCATGGTTGCGTAGTTTATGTGGATGGTGGAAGAGGTGTGTGTACAATCTACAGCTACAATAGAAGCTTGTTCGTATTTCATATCACATTCGAATTGAATTACCTTTTTGTCATTTTGCCTTCTGTGTCTATCTGGATTGCTTGTGGAATGTGTGTATGCAGTGAGTATAGCTCGGAAAACATTACTTATCCTCCAGTGTTTACTTTTAGCAGTCGTTCAAATCAAATAAAAATCTCTTTCTATCTGCAGTCTTCCTTCCAAGCTCCCAGTCCCAGTTAACACTATCGCGTCTCTCTGCCGTCGACATCATCCATGCCTTCCTCTAAACACTTATAAATATTGCTAGTTATGTAAAACACTGACGACAAATT
>JAAXYX010003524.1:0-14201 GCA_036851915.1 Ptenothrix huangshanensis | reverse complement strand
GCAAGACAAAGACAAAGACGGCAAACAAGAAGTTTAGACTTGTATCGGAATAAAATATTGAGAGGAAGACAAGTGAAGCCACGACTAGACACATTTCCAATTCAACTGTCCATCCATCTCGATTTCAAGATTTACATACGATGTGGCCAAGGGAAGATCTTGTATGGATTTCAGTTAAGAGCGTGGTAGTTTGTGCATGTCTCCCGCCTCCTCAAAACATGTAGATACACAGTTCCTTCCTACGCCATGCCATACTAGCATCATTTCAGTATCTCCTTCTACCTCTCACCTTTCCTCGGTATTAATTTGCATCTATTTTCAGAACCAACATTTTTAATGCTATCGTACTCTCTCGTCTATCCAATATGTCTCTGTGATCGAAGAATCTTGACTTGAGAAAAGTTCGAATCGGAATAATTCAAGATTCAGATGAAAACTAACACCTGCCTAGCCATCTCCTCTTTTCTCTTCCAGGCAATCATCCAATCATCCATCCAGTGCATTCCAATCACCAGAAATAACAAGAGAAATAGATACCGATAGTAGTGTATACAAGTTAGCTGGAAGTCATAGGAGAAAATATAAATATCGATATCAATATCAATATGATTGTAGACAGTTCATTACATTTCTCATCCTCGCCACTTTTCTATTATTAGTCAAGTATGACCGATTCCCGTCTGTCACGGCGCGTAGAGAAATATTCATTAGAAATATCCACCTACTTATACACAGTTCCTATCTACAGTTATTCTTTGAGTCGTAGGCAGGTAATTACAGACACTTACTCAAGGTATGTAGGTAGACTCACTCAGATATTTTTGGCTGGCTGTGTCTCATCATCGTATGAAGAAGATAAAGTGTTTTCATGCCCCAAGGGATGTTCCGGGGTCGAATATTCAAATGCTGTATTGACTTGAGACGAGAGGGGAGAGGGAATAAAAAAAGAAATTTCAAAGCAACAACAACAACAGCAACAGCACTACAGTCCCAACCACAGTGTCATGCACCGTCTGAGTCTGTCCTAGTCCTCTTCCTCATTTACTGCTGTCTCACTCAGTTCCAACGAATCCCCATTCGAGTTTCTTACAGAATTTTTGACGCCTCGGAAATAAAAATGAGAGGAATAAAGAGCAGCTGTGGATTTGAAACTGGAACTGGAGTTTGATTTGGAGATGAACTGATTTAAAATACCGAGAGATACACCTGTGAAGACAGTCGATTTCTCATCGGTCTCACAGAAATGGGAATAATATTCCCACCGTAGGTACGTAAGTAGGTTGTGGAGTGCGAAGGAGTCTATTGATTTTCATACGATCATGTGTTAAGGTTGCGAGTTATTGCCAAGACCAACGAATAATGCAGGAATGAAATGGACTTGAGAGAAGGGAAAGAACAACGGGCCACACCTTAGTACTCCGCGTACGACGATGGAGAGTGCCGGGCCAACGGAATAGCAATAGCAATACCAACAAGAGACAAGACAAGAGATCGAGTCAGTATTTAAAACACATATGAGCACAGCACCAGTTGATTCAATACAAGATATACGGACATTTGCTTTGGCTAGTGATCTGGACTGGTGTCGACTTGAATGGACTGAGTATGATATGCAAGAAGGGTGTAAGTCATTTATTATGATTATTATGAATAAGAAATCCCATTGTTTCTCACATGAGAACCCCAACACATCCACGCAGGATCCCTCTCCGTCTTAAATCCTTCCTGCTGAATACTAAACTAAAGGCAAGTGAGTCAAAGCAAAGCGATGGACGTACATGCGGTGGCCAGTGCTAGAAGACAAAGACCGATAAGAGGAAAGACAAAAGGCTGTTTTACATTGAGAAGATAAGGTCTGGTGCGAGTGTGTGGAGAAGGTACATATGGAGCGCTTACAAGGGTTTAGAGTGTAATGTAAAATGTAATGTATTGACATGAGATAATACTCATAATTATTGTTATTGCAAGGAATACGCATCCAACTCCCAAGTCTGTCCACGTTCATCATCATCATCGTCATCATTACAATAATATACTGAGCAATGATTTAAATGTCATTGTGTCTAAATCCTAGCGGCTATACATACCAACGTATACTCCACTTCCTTATCATACCGTCCCACAGATATCTATACACAGCTACTCAAAATTGTACTCTTGATATGTTTACAATTTCAGTCACACCTTTTACTCAATCCCCAAAATTGGCTCCAATGGGCTGGGCTGAAAACCTCACTTGTTTTGCTTCGTTTTTTCTCCTCACTGTCTTGTGCTGTGTTCGTCTTGTTCTTGCTGCATTCGTATCCTTCATGTAATTGTGTAATAACTTGTGTTGCTCTCCATTCCAATTTCCAATTCCATTCCAATTCACGATGCGATGCAACGAGATACTCAATGCTACTATGTATCTCCCTATATATTAATTACACTGACTCCTATTCTAATTTAGCACGAGAGGATACACTATTTAATAATATAGTGTAGCTTGTTGTAGAATAGAATTGCAATTCTAAGAGCATCCCCAGAAAAATCACAGCAACAATCACTCTCGAACGTAAGTATCAGTTACGCTTTTGACACTCTATAAGCTCTCACCATAACCACAGCTGGTCTCTAGTCATTTAAATTTATTTTAGCGGCTCCCTTTTGCATTTCGTTTTGGGCTCGTTCATATTCCCTTCTAATGCACTTCACTGTAGGAAAACTACACTAGGTTTAAGTTTTTTTGGTGGATATCCAAAGAAAGATTCAAGTGGGAATGGGAAAGCCAGCGACAGCAGTTGAAGTTGAAATTCTAGCCGATGCCAATACGAAGCCAATATCGAATAAAGATACGACCGCGATATGAAGGCATAAGACAAGACATATGATCTCATACGAGTACGAGTCTCCATGATTACATATAGATTGCACAGAGCGATAAAATGAAATTCATTTCCCTAAATTCCTGCACACACAAACAGTAAAACATATCGCAGCCCATCGATCATGACTATGGTTTTCCTTTTGGTTTTTTCCTTCTTTTTTACTGCTCTACTAGCCAATTTGGTAATAAATAAAATAAACTATTAAATATAATAATCTCGGTCTATACCCACTTGCGTAGATATTCCTTATATGCATATACACTCGTTACACTCGTATGTTGCAACATGGTGTGCAGTTACACATTATGCAGATAAAAGTATTTTGCACTGAAATCAAATCAGTCCTGTGAAAGCTATCTGCAATGATATATAACTTACTATTAAACCCATTCATGCCAAACAAAACACCAAACCATGGCCATGGCTTCAGGATGAACCTGAATTTTTCGCCCACGACAATATTATGGATTGCCTACACGACTTTACTATAAAAAAACCACTGGGTATATACATACATACACCAGCCCTTCAGGCTTGCCATCGACGAGTCTAATGGCATGACATGGAAGTTGTACTTATAACAAATGGAAATGGAAGGAGCTACAGAGAACAAAAAACATTTAATGCTCAGCCAAATACAAGTAGGAATGGAATAGGTGCAGGGGTGTAATGAAGCAAGTGGGAAAAATGGAAGCTGAATCAATGAATTCTCCTCGCCATTTCAATAATGAAGTTGAATTCCCAAATGAAATCTATTTAACACCAACGCCGGTGTAGAATTGTGGACAAAGATACGAATATAGAGATTTCGCTTGTGGTAACGTTTCCCTGGAAGCATCTCACACTAAACCACACCACACAGTGCAGAGCCAGAAGCCCGAGCACAATCAACCTGGCACTAATATAATGGACTAACACAATTGCCTTCACCCAAAACAAAATAAAATGAAACACTTTCATTTCACTCTTTCCTTCTTCCTCCCCACAATAGACTCATTCACTTACCTATAGCTATGGATAGAAGCTATACTTATATATCCGTCATAAAAAAAGATACCAACATCCACCAAAGCGCATTCATTTCTAGATTTCCCTCATGAATCTCATTTCGTTATATCACTCAGGTGAGATGCTTCGGAAATACAAATGCAAGGCAGATTTAGTATTATCACCATGTCGTTACCACAACAAAGGAATAGACAAGACAAAGTTGATTCGCCTTGCATTTGAATTTGCATTCGCAGTAAGTTAGATTCTGCATTCAGTCTTTACTTCTATCATCAAGACTACAGATAAATGCGCTTCAGAAAATTTTGGTGTTGGCACTAATAAAATGAAGCCTTGCACTGAAGCACTTGAATTTAATAATATTGTAGCAATCCAGGCTAACGATAAGGGCATGACGAAAATTACTGCCAATCAATAAGTTTAGTATAATTTGCTCGTTTCTAAAATTGAAAAATTGCAAATATATATAATTGCAAAATGACGCAGTAAATTAAATTGCAATGTGCTAACTGAATTCTGAAAAATTATAATTAGATTGGGAGTAACTTTGATCAGCTTTAACTTTCTATCTTGGCGAATGTAGGGAATAATAATAGTCATGTTAATAAATACAATATTTTCTTTCACAATTCTATTATCTGCCTCCTTAAGTATATAGAAACAGTAGCATATCACTGTATTAAAATGGCACATTGCTATATAGGAAAAGGGGATACCTATGTATATTGTTGGCTGGCGAATTCTTGACTAACATAAACTGAACTGTGATTATGATTCTGAATGAGCACAAGCTGTATTATTATTATCATTAGATTAATTTGATACCATTGCATTGCACTGCAATGGTAGTATCTACGTGTCTGCACAGTCTCCACAGAATTAGAATAACAATTGCAGATATCATCACGTCAGAACTGGCAAGAAGGCAAGGGACTAGACTAGAATTAGAATCAGTAGAATAATCTTATAAATAGCAACTGCAAGGCACATTTCTCTACACTTATGTACATACTAAAATTAATTCGCATAATCAATTCGAATTCACGGAATTTGAAAGCACAATACAAGCTACTGTTGGCGTCTAAAAGACATTCGATCATATCAATTAAGAAATAAATAGATAAATAAATTAAATATCGTTTTTGGAAATCTCAAGTGGACTTTCTGTGGATGTAGATATATTTCTCTGTACAGGTATACCTATATATTGCTTCGGTACATTAAGCACCTAAGGAATGTGATAAATTCGTATTAAGGAAAACGCTATAGGTATAGCAAGGTGCTTAATAAAATCTGCTGCTTCTGAATTGCACTGTCTGTTACGTATTCAGCACCTGTTCCCTTTCGTCTCAAGACTCTCTAAATCTCAACGATACATGAGTCTTTCCTTAAGGCCTTTCCTCTGCTGGCTTTGAATAGCCACCTTTCAACTGAGCATTTGATTACACTGTTGCGACACCATAGCCAAATCCCAAACCAAGACCAAACGACCGTGGCTAATAATACAAGTTACAGATATTACAAATTACCACCAACCAACCGCTTCTATGACTTGATTCAATTTTATCAGATTGTCCTTCCACTACACTAGACTGAATGTATGTGTGTTGCTTCAAAATCCAAATTCGAAATTCAATGCATTGCGTTTCTAAAGTGGCTTTGGAGTTGGCTTTGGAGTTTGATTGGGATTTAAATTTGGACTTGGGTGCAGGTAGGTAATTGAATTTCAAATTCAAGTGTGCATGAAACGCCTGTAATGTAATATTAATGATGGAGGCGACGGTGATGGGACAAGTCAAGACAAGACAAGAGTGAGCACATTGCCACTCTAAAGAGGAGTAGAGTGTGTAGAAAAATGGAAATTTAACAAGGTACCCAAGTAGATTTTTTTCCGCCAACTCGAATCCAAATAAATGCACCCAACGTTTCAATTACTATCATCATTCCCCACAGATAAATAGAATACACTGCTTTGGTTCCATTCAAAATCAAAATCAACCATTAGCTCCCAGCAGGTAGGCTATCATTCTAGATAAATCATTCCTGCAGCTAAACTCAATGTATTATCTCTAATGCTCCTTTCTTTTTTGCGAAATCTTTTTTGTCCTCCCTCGACTACGTAAGAGAAGAACAGTCCAGTGATATAATATATTATTAACAACACACAAACACCGTGGCAAAAAGACATGGAATAATTTACAAGATAAAAGTAGACCCAAGAATTCACAGTTATCGTTATGGTATTAAGAGATTAATTCAATTTTGAAATCCACACGTATGCTTATATGTATATGTAATGATAACCTACATCGATTCAAACAGGAGAGAAAAAGCTTACGATTACACACGATGGTTGCAGCAATAGTCAAAGTTTTCCCAATTATTTTACACTCGTCAGACTCAATGCGCATCTTAATCTCTGGCTATTCTATTCTATTATAGATGTAAGTGTTTCCACGCACGTTTAACTTTTCCACTTGGTAACTCCAAGTGAGCTAATCACTCTTCCAGAGAAATGTTTAGTGACTCTCAATCTAAACAGCGACAACTAAGAATTGACAATTTGAAGAAATGCGGAATCCAACAAAAACCAAAGTCAAGCATTTCCAATGACACCCACAGACTCGACTTCGTCGACTGAGAAACTAGTAAGACAAGACAAGACTAAGCTGAGAGGGCTGCGTGTGACAGAAGCAGAACCAGAATCAAAATCAAAATGTGAAATAAAATTAATGAGCTTGGCAGGAACTGGAACTAGAAGTTAGAGTGGAAAGTGAGATTTCTTCCATCAAATTCAAATGAATGTGTGTCTGTGCTGTGTATCCATTTGCTTGATATGTCATGTTATGTCACGAGTGAGTCTCCACGTACATGGATTTTCATCCATGAAATTATTAACAGGATTTTCCTTCTCCCTTGTATGTAAATGCAAATCAAGTGAGTGTGGATTCGAATCTCGATTTGGATCCAAAATCAAATCCAAATCAAATCAAACACCTCCACCGAAGTACTTCCAACTTCCATTACTCACCTTTGCGTTTTTCACTGCCTGCCTTTAGATGTAAGCAATTTCTCTCAAAATTAACTTCGTATGTGTAGCAAACACACATGAGTAATTATTCCAGCGATAGTCAACAGCGACAAAGACCAGGACTGAATAATGTCGTTGGCAGAATCGTGTAGTGTAGTACGGTATGTTGTCATGTCCTTTTCAGATTCCCCAGCAGCACATTTGAATATGCATTCCGTATAGTGCACTAAGGTCTCGATTAATATTTCATGTGGCTACTTCTAGATAAGAGTAGGTATATACAAATTGATTTGTAAGTGAACCTCACCAAAGGTAAGCCGAATTTACTTTTACTCCGGCTCCGGCCCGAGAGAGCTTTCCCTAGTTCGACGAAAGTAAAAGGAAAAGGAAATGATTGTCAAGCAGGTGTCAGGAGTCAGCGTGAGTACTCCACTCTAACCCAAGTTAATTATCGTATCCATTAAATAAATAATTGTATATAAATATTGCATAATGTTCGCGTCACAATCACAACAACAATTGCGGAACGCCAAACCATACCATGATTTTCTATTTTGAATGGAATAAATTATGTACCTAACTAGACTTTGAAGCCAATGTTTTAACAGGAATTAAGGATTTATACAGCTTTTATTACACCACACCTACAGAGATTAAAGCACATACAATGCAACTGGAATCTGGATTGGCACTGAGTGAGATTCAAGTAGCTAACAGGGACATTTAATGGTAATGGAAAATCAAGGTGTGTGTGTGGATCTACATGGAGAGAAAAAACAGTCCAGAATTCGACTGACTTGACTTGGCTTTCGCTTCGGAGTACTTGATGCAGTACATGAAAAGGCAATTAAGTGGAGTGTGTGGGGACTGGAGTATTCGGGAGAAGTGGCAACAAATACAGATTTATTCATGAACAATAAAATACAAATGTGACTTGCACTCGTCTCCTCTCCTTCCTACTCCTGCCAACATTTCCATTTCAAAGTGAGATTCAATTGACTGTATGTAGTGTAACTGTAATGAGTTTTTTTAAACTCCGCGCGCCAAACTCAAATCCACCTGTCCTTATCATTCCACTACATTTCCATATGGATATTATACCACACACTGCTGCAGTAATTTGCAGTGTGCCTCGTTGAGCACTAATAGTTACACGCTTAGAAAACTAGCCCGGGTTTTTTATATGCCTGGATCTGTCGGAAAAAATGTATGTTAACTACGTGTAAATAACTTTCTAAGCGTGAAGTACTACTCCAGTTTATAAACGCATTAGGATCGTCATCAACATGATCATCAGCACCATGAGCATCTTCATCACGGTGATTATCGCATCATCCGCCATCCGCGGAAAACTTTCATTTTCATTAATTAAATTTGAAATACATCCCATCTCTTCTTGGCTATGTTATTATCATATCACTGGGCCATTAGACAGGCATTTCCATGTACACATCCCAAGCACATCTTAAGTGCCTGTACATGTAGAAAATGTTGCTCTGTCTTGGGTTTTTTTTCTCGAAATTCGCTAAGCATATGCGTGTGTGCTTTAAACTAGGTACATTTACATTCTGTCTACGATTCTACATGCATGCGGGAGGGAATGAGAGAGAGAGGATGTCCATAGAAAATTGCACAATTATCTTTTCAACTGGTATTCTAATGCACACTACTATTAGTACACAGGTACTTTCTTACGCTAGCTTAAGTGGCTTAGCTTCTTTTGGTACTCTACTCAGAACTCGGTCGCAAGACATTACACTGCACTGCACCACACTCCTTGCTCCTCATCATCATATCAAATCATATCACAATTAATTTCGAATTTGACTTAATTCCCTGTAAACGAGTCACGCTTTAAATGTATGCACTGAATTATAATATCCTCTGAATCTTTGCAAAGCAAACTCAAGTCTTTAGTCAGTAGAAAATAGTTGAGACACATTCACTTGGATCTCCTGCTATAAGTACATACATGTATGGATATGACACTTGACGACTACCATTATGAGGGCATAGGTAACTAGAAATATAACTACCCCATCTGACATTTACTTAATCATCGTGCGTCTATAGTGTACTAGGTTGGTAGGTAATGAAACGAATGGCAGAGCACCGTAAAATAAAAATTGGCTGACAGAGAATAATGGTAATAGTTGTGATGCGAGATGATGTATGTAGAAAGGAGGGTAAAAAAATCACGTCGATAAAACCCTCACAAGTTTGATAGGCAGCGTAGACATTAGTTGTGTGTATAAAGCAAATCTCAATCCACTCGACTCCATCGCAATCTCCACTTGACTCGGATCCCAGTCGAAGCCAAAGCCAACGCTAGGCAATGGCAAAGCAATGACTTGACTCGACTTCCATAGGTGCTCCTTACATCTGTCTGAACACGGATCAATTTTGTAACATGACAGACAGACGGCCCAGGCACGGCGGACATGCATTTCACCAAAGATGCTTTACTGTCTAGCTCACCAGAACACATGTGTGTAACTCAAAGGAATCAGGGGAAAGATGCAATGCAATTCAGTCCTATATGAAATGTACAGTTCTCTCAGTCAGTCAGTCAGTCGGTCATCAAGTCAATCAATGTTGCAGACCACTCAGCTCAAACACACATGTACAATAGCAACAACACTAACTATGATTTCCTTTCCCACAAGTAAGTACAACAAGTACATGAACAAGTACAAGGAGTACATAAAGTACTGTAAGAGAGCAGCCATCATCATATCATCTTCCACGAATCTCATCCGATTTTTCTACTTGAGCATTTGACTTGAGCTCACTTGAAAGAGATTTCATAAAGTGCAGCAATTGCAATGATGATACAATGCTACATAATTGGCGTGCTTTGGAATGGATGGTGGAGGAAATGCAAAGGTTGGAGTTGGAATTGGAATTGGAACACATGGATAGTCACCTGAGAGAGAGAGACTACTAGACACTAATGGTTGTTATCATGTTATCACTATGCAGCTACAATGTACCTACATCTTTTCACTCTCGTCTCGAGCATCTTCTCCCATTTATTATGTACATAGAGAAGATGCACATGCTGTCCTAAAAAATATCAAATGCTCAGAGTTTCTCGCAACGGCAATGGCAACGGCAACAGTAATATCGCCCTCAGAAACCCAGAATGGAGGAGAGATTTTTTTCCAATTACACATACAATCTACAAGACAAGACAGTTGAATATTCCCAAAGATGATGGCACTCTCACTATGTACTCTTTCAGAGCATTTGAACGAGTGTAATATCATACTTGTTATTCCGCATTTCGAATGCATAGTCACGTAGGTCTACACTAAGGCTTGTATTCGTATTAGATGAGAACAAATACTTTCCACACTATCGGTATCTGCACTGCAGTCAAAAAGTAAATGCATATAGGTATACATAGTATCAGTACTCTGGTGGATATGGATATGTACTTGCACTTATTGCCTCTGCTCAGATATCAATTAAGTGGAATGATGGTGACGGCCGAAACGGAACGGAGGAAGTGGATGATGCTACAACCACACTACGAATGCATGGAGAACGAAAAGAAGATGAATCCGGGGAAATCTGAGTAGCACTTAGCACGATCAATCATCACTTTTTGCCCCTTGAACCTCTTTCGAAGGAATCGGGACTAGTACTGGTGCTCGTGTCAGTCCAACATGCATCATACTTTACCTACACAGATATCCTATCCACTTTTCCATAACACCAGCCAAACTTGCATTATCCTCATTCCTTTGGTCTACTAAAGTCCTTTTTAGCTTTTATTTTTATCACTCGGTCAGTCCTTCCATTCCATTCCAGTCTGCAGCAAACCGAGACCAACACAGTGCTAACCATAACCATTAAAACATAAATAAAGGAGTCTACCTATACAGCGGCGTAAATGCATTGCATTATATTATCTTACTCTCATTGTCGTCACAAAAGATGAGTTGGTCTCGGTACACGTGTACTCGCCAAGGAAATCTTCGTTTGTTCGTATTTCATAATCCGACTAAAAGACTCAAGTAAAGCTAGTGATAATGCACTATTACACTTGACACTAACATTCTGAAAAAGTAAAAAGACCTAGACGACAGAATACTATCGGGAAGAAGTTCCAACGAACGATATAGCCTAATCTAAGCCAAGTCAAAAGTCATGGGGTAGAGATAGACTCGTATTGCCCATTCCACTTAGCCTCTGGTATGCAATTAACATGAGCACCACCAACTCACTACTTACGACCTTACGTTAGTCAAACACTAAAGTCTCTACACCTACAATCGCCATCTGAATCCACAAGAATTCACTGGGACAGTCACAATAGCAACGACGAATAAAAGAGTAAAATTCTCTTACGAGTTTCCACACCATAAATCCTTCAAAATTCCATAATAATTTTGGTAAAAAAGAGAAAAGTGTAGGCCAGTAGCATTCGTTTTATTAGACTTGGAGTAAAATGTGGTCAAGCCAATCCTTATGATTCATGATACAGGCAAGGAAAAACAATGATGGACACAAATGTGACGATTTGATAGCCAATTGTAAATATTTATTGACAATATTAAATATCAGGGGTATAGTACATATTATGATTATGATTGCTCCAATTCACATGTTCTACTAAAATCAGATAGTTATTGAGGTAAGACAATGAAAGATAAGGGAAGCCAAGCGAAGACAAGCAAGGACAGGACAAGACCAGATCAACTACTCAAAAGGGAAGATGGAGGTAAAGTAGCGGTAGTTGTGAGAAGGGATCTTATTGATAATNTCTACTAAAATCAGATAGTTATTGAGGTAAGACAATGAAAGATAAGGGAAGCCAAGCGAAGACAAGCAAGGACAGGACAAGACCAGATCAACTACTCAAAAGGGAAGATGGAGGTAAAGTAGCGGTAGTTGTGAGAAGGGATCTTATTGATAATGCGATGAGATACGGTAGATGTGAACAAATTCAAATCACATCAAACCCAATCAAAGCAAACTATGTGAATCCAATCCAGCCACTCAAATGCTCATTCAAATCAGATACAATCTCATATTCAATATACACTTCACACTTTTATGTGCGAGCTAAATCCCATTTTTTATTTAGTTTAGTCAGGCAAATTATGCATCGTGTAGCGAAATTGGAGGTGGAGATTATTAACCTTAATCCAAACTCCCAGAGTGTCATAGAATGTAGTTAAAAAATTCAAGATGTGACAGCGACAGCTGCAAGGACAGTGACAGTTACACATATTAATACAACCCACCTAGACATTAAGAGACTAGTGCTATAGGTACTTCATTAAAACAAGAAAACGTATTAATTGTATGAAGAAAACCTACCTACTTCTAATTATGGCAAGTAAATTCATTGGAAATTTCGAATCGAATTGAAAAACAAAGCCAAGACCAAAACCAATCGTAAAGTGATTTGAAAGTGAAGGAAGGAAGAGGGAAATGACAGTGGATGCGGAAAATTTGTCATTTTTGGTTTGGAAGGAAAAAGGAGAATGAGAGAGAGGATTGTAAAATTGAATCAAGTCCATTGGGCAAATTAAAGACTTGTTCAAATTCCTTTCTTGTGTCTGTACAGCATGCAGTGGTTGTCGTGTTCAAAGTTATCGTCATCCGGAGTCATTATAAGAATTTACAAGGAGTTGATTCTTCGGCAACTATTGTAACCACCTAATGTCTTGGAATGCATAATGCATAATGCATATAGCCATGTATCAAGGTACTTTATGTGTGAGTGCGGTACGCACAGTTTCTCTTCCTAATGTCGTGCTTTCCTTCCCTCACAAGTCCATGTCTGTCTCTCCTCCATCATGATAATTGAGTGCGGATTTGTCTGTGGAACAGTCTAGTCTTGTAGTTTGAGCATCTATGGGAAGCATACAAATAAGTAAGGAGCAGGAGACGGAGACGAAAACGAAAAGAAAGGAACTGAGGAAAAGACTGCTGTTGGCTGTCACAACTTTTCTCCCTTTTCTCTCTCTCTCTCTACTTTTGGGGAATGTGAATTCGTATTCGTGTTCGTATTCCTATTCGAATGCGAGAGAGAATACGAATGCAATACGTCGTCACTTTAGTTCCGTGGCGTCGGTCTCCGTCTTGGTTTTGGTCTTGGTTTTGGTTTCCGTTGGATCCTTTCGTCTTGGTTAATTCACTATTTTTATTCGAGTACCTATGTACTTAAAGCAAAGCACGGAGAGTCTACCTAGCATGTGTGCAGCTTCACCTTCCCCTGCATCCTTATTGTCATTGTTAATTCATTTCATCTTCCATCAACGAGTCCTGGCAATCTCTTAGCCACGTACCCTGTGCACCTACCTACCTACCTGTATTGATTGGCTCGGTGTAATTTATTTTTCAATTTTTTAAGTGCTTCTCTGAGATGGCTTCGAAGAGGAGATAAGATGCACGTGGCAAAAATAAAATATTCAGGTAAATAAAACACCAGCGCCATAGACTTTTCCACCTTGCACATTTCCCACACACTTGAACCGACTTGGCAAAACTACCACATAATATATTGCGCGCGTAAATATTTAATTGAATTTTCAATTCTAAACCAAACCAGGTATACCTGTGTGGGTTTAGATTGAATTAAATTCATATTTGCCGGGGAAGGATGCATTAGCTGGCCATTAGTTTGTGATTGGAGCTGATATGGTGGTATTGGAAAAGTGTGTCATGTCATGTCCTGAGGACGATAGACAGAGAGAGGGACGGGATAGGATCCGAAAGAGTGAATGACTTTGAAGGGAGACGAGTCAGGGACAAAGTCCTAAAGTGCGAGCAAGTAGGAGACAAGGAAATCTTATGGAGGACCATTGCTGTCCATAAGTTCCGTGCTGCATAAAGCACTCGGGAGAAAATGTGTCGTCGCAGCACAGATAACTCCTTCTCTACTAGACTGCTATATTGTTATTGTCATTGCTGCGATTGCAGTCAAAGTCAAGTCGAGTGAAGCATGGAAGGGAAGGGAAAGTGAAGCATGGCCATATAATCCTGTTCACTTGGTGGTGTAAAAGCTGACGACAGGGACCGGTGCTGGTGCCCGTCTTTCGCTAGTCACTCAGTCAGCCGGTCCCAGTCCCAATGCAATGCTCGTTCTGGATCCTCAAGCGTTTCAAGTGTGAACAAACTTGCTCTTGCACGCACTTCTCCTTTCTCTTCTCGTCCATTTTATTTCATGTACTTTTAGATCCTTCAGTCTGCACTGTCTCCGTAACACTCCCTACATTCCCGAAGGACAGAAATTTTCTACAAAATAATCGCTTCATAATAGAAATTCCTTTAAGCCT
>JAAXYX010003523.1:0-14202 GCA_036851915.1 Ptenothrix huangshanensis | reverse complement strand
AGGATAGGTCGACTCAAAGTTGTCACCTCTCCCGTTTAACCCTATATAGCGAATTTTGGGAATTTAAATGCTACGCGTGCAAAAAATTTTTTAGCCAGTCCAAAATTCGTCGCATTGTGTGTTTTACCATTCTACACAAGAAAAAAAATATTTTAGACATCTGGTCACAGTTTGAAATTTGAGTTGTAGCCTGTCTGACAAGGGGCTAAAAATCCCACTGTGCATTGGGTCATTGGGTGACGCAAATATGCCGTTTTGTATTTCAGTGTCCCTCCCTGCCTACACATCCTTTCGTTTCTGATTACGCAACCCAACCACCTTAAGATCAGTGTTTTGATTTTGTCTTTCATACAACTTTTGAGCGAGTTGTCGCTATTATGTCGCTTATCAACATACTTCGTAACTAAATCAATAAAATTATTCTACATTGTGGATTTTTAATCCTCCAACATTTTCAAGCATGATAATTAATTATATAATAATTACACATCACACGCATAAAGCCCAGGAAAATGAGGAACAACCCTAAAAATCGTTCAACTAAACTTCTAGATATCTGAAAGCAAAGAAATAGCAGACAAGAACATTTTAACAAAGGAAGCAAAAGACCTTGTTAACAGAAAGACGAGGCCTCTTAGTAATACGAGGCAAAGGGAGGAAGAAAGAGCGAAAAGTAGGCATTGGACAGGAGAAGAAAGAGCTGAGCACGGCACAAGAGCAGCGCAGAAAGTTGCGTTTCGTCCAGGCGATTGTGCTGTTCTGTTGCTCGGTCGCAAGTTCAGTCTTGTCTTCTCGCTCTCGCTTCGCTTTCCAGTGACTCGGATCTCGGACAGCAAACGAACCACGCACACCGCCCAGCAACTAAACTGGAAAATCAGATTTTCTTCTTGTCCAATTCTTTTCCACTCGCCACTACCAGTCAATAGACTGCTGAAGATAATTACTAATCATCAATTATAAAATTCGGCATTATGACATTTGCTCCGTGTATGATTAATTATAATTATACTTTTACATTTGAAACGTATCTTTTCCGTGAAGATGGAAAAAAGAAACCTTCAGATTGCAATTTGTCTTTTGTCATTAATTATCAATTGCCTAACGTTTGCCTAATCTCATTGTTGCATGCGCTGGTGCTAGTTCCAAACCACGTCAGTATAATATGTTACTGTATCATTAAGAGGCAGAAATACAAAGCAGAAGGCATTAAGTCCAGGCCGAGAAGAAGAAAATCCCCAGATCGCATTAAATTTTTTAAAGTAATTTCATTTTAATACAATCTGGAGGTTTTCACTTCTCATCGACGAAATTCATGACCTATCACCGGAGCATACGGATTTTAAGCGCGATGAATGTGACGGTTTTCATAAAACGATTGTTTTAAAAGTAATCAAAACCTCAAAAAGAGCGCTTAATGATGACAAGATACCCTAAACAGTAAAAACTGATGCATTTGAAAAGCCAAAACGCTCGTCGTATTGTATATTGTATGTATATGCCTGATCATGAAGGTAGCTGCATAAATTCCTATATAACCGTATGTAACCGTTCATGCAAAATATACAAATGAGACGCTAATTAGTTCTGAAAAATTGGTTGACTAGTTAATTGACCCTTTAACTTGAGCTCATGAAATATTCAGGAAAACAAAATTTTTGCAGAATTGAAGTACAAAACTCATAATTTTTGAAAAACTCAAAAAATCTCTTCATTATGAACACTTCCAAATCGCATAATTGGCGTCTAAAAAAGACTATTCCGGCTGCCTTAGTAAGTCATCCATGTTCCAAATTTTGCCATTGAGGTGCAGTTTTCTAATGCGTTTAATGAAACAATTCATCTCATAGTATTACCCAAAATTTACTGATTTTATAATCGTAGGTATTTGATTAAGAACAGTAATGTTTGATTCAGTTCTACCGCTAGTCGCTAGGAGATCAACTTGTAGCTAACGCTATCATAACATGATGATATTAGTATTGTGTGTTGAAAACTCTTGCAATCAAAAAACTGAATTGAAAAATCGCTTCTTCCGAGGTGACACAATTACTTGGAAGTCGTACGCCGATTTGACAAAGTTTGGTTTAGGAATGTCGTCATCTGTGGTAGCAATTGCCAGATTCAACTATATCGAGAAATTTTGCAACGGTCCGCATAGAAAGTATAAAAAAGGGAATCCTTTAGTGCTTCTTCTAAGCAAACTCATTTTCCTGTATAACCATTTAAAAAATTCGATTATAATTACATTTAAATAATTTTATCTTTTACGTAAAAGATTAAATATAAATCCCCAAAAAATTCCATTCTCTCTTTACATCGATTTTAAACGCTAAAACCCATTCGCCACAACCAAAAAATTCCTGGAATTGAAACTTTTTTTAATTTCTTTCAGACACAAAATACCTTGCGATGTTCATTATCTTTTCGTTACAGAAATCGTACGTCATAATGTTGCTGTCATGAGTAAATGCGACTCCTAAATGAATATTTTGTAAAATCTATTTTGTGACTAATGATTAAGAAAAAACTCACCAGTAGAAAATGGCATAAGAGCTTTTTGCACAACCGTTGTTCCTGCGGCATCCGAAAACCGCTGAGGTCTAAAGGTTTCGGGATCTTTTCAGAGATCTTTATCATGGTGGGCATCATTTAGATGTTGGCATATACCACGGTATTCTTCTCAAACATGTATCCACCAAACTCTACGATCCAATCTACAACAAAACCGTTTATAATTTCGTTTTCAAACATTTCAAGTGTGACACAGACTTTAATAATAGAATCATTAATTAATAAATATTTAAAACAAAATAGCGGCAGTACAACAATCCTGTAGAACTTTAAAATAAACGGACATGGGTATGAACAGTGCCCTTTCGATGAACTTCATCGGCAAACGCCTCCAAACATGGCATCCTGGAATATTCAAGAAATTAAATCACAATCCAACGTCCACATCATTCAAAGTCAAAAGCCCAACCACAAATATCATCATTATTAGTATTATTGCGAATATAACTATTAATAATTAATATTAATAACTATTAATACAATTTAAATCTATTAGCTATTACATCATTTACGACGTCTCTCAAGAACTTCTTTGGGCATTACAGTTTTAACAAATCAAGAACAATTTTACGCATGTTAACTACACTCTGATTTTTCAATTGACCTTTTCGGTAAAAATTGGAAGAAGGATTAATTGCCTGCGGCCTGTACAGCATGTCAGTTTGTCAAAACGACGACGTTCGGAAAAAAATCTCCCGGCAAGTAGGGCAGCGGAATTCTCCCATGCTATCGAAAAATAAACAAATAAAAACGAGTCTGTATCGGCCGATTTCACTGAGTGAGATATTAAATAATAAATTAACAAAATGTAAACGTAATGAAAATTACATCGCTGCTTTCTTTCGCGAATAATTAACTTACTGCTGAGTGTCCTACCACTTCTGTAGAATTAAAAGCGTCATGAAAGACGTGGCCACAGAATGGCCACAATCTTGTCGTTTTCGGTTGTTTTTCCATTCACGTCGACAGGAACTTCCCAAGTCGTCTAAGCATACTGGACACTGAAACGGCGGCATTGCAATCCTAACGAGTATTCAGATAATACCTCGTCAACTGGAACTGCAATTAATAACAAAATCCTTTTATATGTAATAAGTAGATAATTTGTACCATAAAGCCAAATTTTGAAAGAGAAAATGGATCCTTTCCAATCAACAAGAACTAATAACAATAATCAATGAATTAAAATGTTAATGCGTTTGAAGTATGAAGTACCTTTACGATTCGGATTCACTCTTCCTTTAACAGCTCAGCCTTGTGCTTGACAGTGAACATCGACGACTGACTCCAAAAGAGCGTCGCACCCGCTACTAGAAAATCAAATCAAAAGCCAAAGTTTATCAGTTGTAGTTATGTTGTTTGTAAAACATCAATGCCATCAGCCAACGATTATCAATTATTTTCAGACCACACACCCCAGGTGACAATAATTATAATTACTAATTACTAATGCAGCCATCCCGTGTTACTTGTCGGTCCAAAATACAAATTACTGATCACTATCAGTAATCAGTAACAATAACTACAATATTAATGATAACTGAGACAGTCAGCAGTTACGAATGTCAATGTCAACGCAAATGAAGATTTCAAAATAATAAATTATGATCAATGATGACGATACTAAACTTCAAAGTGCAATTACCTTCGCCTTCTTCGTATTGACCGCTAAATCTAATTAGAATCACTTCGGTACTTCGGAATTTATTAAGTCAAGACTTCAAAGACTTGTAATAATTAATTTTAATTAATAAGAATTCCAAAACAAAATAATTACTACTGACTAGCAACAAGCTCATGATGCCAAATGCCCAAGTCCAAGTCTCAAAGTCGTAATCATTTCCAAATCACTGGATTTGTATTTTGGTATCGGCGCTGCTTGAAATGAAGGGAGATTTATAGTCGTGCGTGAATACGTCAGCGCCATCTAACGACAGGATTTTCTGCTTAATTAATTTATGATTCTACTGCGAAATTCACAGGGACTGCCGGAGCCAATCACAGTGCAGATTTTTTTAAGAGAGCCAATAACAGTGCAAAGGTCCAGCCCGGCCTTGTAGCCAATCAGGTGCAGAATGGAAAATAAGCGAGCCAATCAGAGCACAGGTTGATTTCCAAGTCCACGTGGACTGCTACAGCTAATCACGTTTGAGTCTTGAATAAGGGAGCCAATGAGCGGTGCAGGGTTCTTTCCCGTTCAGCCGCGCTGCAAGAGCGGATTGCAGTGTCAACTTCTGCCTGCGCCGCAGCCAATCGCATTCCAGGATTCGGTCCCGCAGCCAATCACAGCTCAGTATTCATTGCTGCCTGCCGCCTGTGGAGATCGTAGTGCAGGATTCCCTGAAGGTCTACTGTGGGAAATATCGCGGCAAGATTCCAAGCGTGTTAGAGCGTGTTCTTCATGCTGCATTAATCGTGGTTTCAATTGCAAAATATGTTATGTGCCGTGCAGTTAACGTTGCACTTAACAAATTTTGTAACTTCAACGACGATAATCGACTGTCCTTGGCATCCTAGCAGATGCCACAGCTTCTGCCAATTCTAATTCGTACATAACATCCGACGATTTTCTCCTTTTGGTGATGCATGATGCAAACCGATGCGGTATTGATTTTACATTAATTAATTTATTATTTAATTAATCATACTATTACGACACACCGGTAATTCGGTTCGGATTGAATTCCGACTCGATTAAACTTTATTGTCATCCACATCGGAGCAAATCTGGCTTTGGGATCGGAAAATAGTCGTCGTCAATAATTACAGTTTGTAGTGTGTAGCGGAAAAGGAGTCTGTGTCATGTCATGTGTGAATAAAGCAGTACAGGCGATTCTCGATTAAATATTTTAGTGGTAATTACGTTAATCCATTTCCAACTTGACACTTGGCGATCAAAAATGTTAATTAGGACCAGAACCGTCACCGTACTTTAGACTGTCATCGGTGTCTTCGTGGCACCATTCCACAACACATAATTGATAATTAATAATTAGTCACTCGTGGTTTGTTTTCTGTTTGATTCATTAGTTTATTAATAGTTAAGTGCGTTTTTTTGAATGACAAATGAGTTTGCTAATCCAGAGACGATCAATTGTTTATTTTATCATTGCTTTTGCCCAGCGGCACGGGAGAGTGAGGAGTTTGTGCCGTGGACTTGTCTTTGAATGTCACTTGCTTCAAGAAATACTAACATTGATTTTGATGCATTGATTGTCTGATTTCGAAAATGTATTTTCTGTCATATTGTTTTTAGTTCCCTTTCATTGACAGAGATCGTGTCTTTCTCTTTACAGCCTTGAAAATCAAAATGCAGTTTGGTTTATTACAGCGATCGCAATGGAAATTTCTTCCTGCATTTTCTTGGTCGGTGCAGAAACGGATCAAAACTGAAACTATTGAGTTTGTAGTAGTTATGAAATCCAAGTGTATTTTCAATGTGAAATTATCGTTTCATTGTTTTAGGACCGTAAATAGGCTCGAGAAATCCACAAAGACGTCCAGCTTCCCATGTTCAATGTTTAAGGTTATTCTTTCTTGAAGTCCATGTGGAGTGTGGCGGTGTTTGAAAAGCAAAACAGAAGCAAATGGCGAAGGGTAAGTGCATGCCCTGATAATGTGAAAATTTTAACCGTAATTATTCATTATATGTATAATTTCGTCATAATTACTGCTGATTATTTCTCCATGTAGGCATAACAGGGGGGTGTTCTTCGGTAAGTGGTGCACGGGAAAATTCACATTTTTAATTTACAATTTATGTATGTGTGTTGTTGTGTTAGGTTAGTTAAGGTTAGGTTAGGTTAAATCAGGGGGTGGTCGAAGGTCAAAGTCCATCTCCAGTTAGGTTAAATTGTAAATTAAAAAAGTGAATTTTTCCCCTAACAGGGTTAACAGGCATCGATTCAGCGTATGAAATCCTACCAGATGCGAATCTTGTCACTTGATCCATCACCGTTGCGTTGGTTCAAGCGTCGGAGAAACAGAAAGAATGGTGCAAGCTGTTAATCGTTTTGCTGACAGGAAGTGATGAAGAAAAATAAGCAAAGCGTTTCATATCAAGTATGTTTACTGAAAAACCAAAATCGAAGAAATAAAATTAGAGTGTTTAGGGTTGATTTCAGGTGTATATTTTGCGGAGCTTATAATGCGGGCTATTAGGATTAAAGTCTTGCCTTTCCAGATGCGTTTTTTCTTTTTTGAAATTACTTTTTACAGTGAACCTGGTTGAGAATAATTCTTTACAGTTTCGTGAAACCCTAACTTTTCATTTTAATAATTTAATGATTCTTTTGGAAGGTATTCTCCCGACATATTTCCAAACTGAGGGCCTGAATTGTTCACTGCTAGAAGTGCATCGGAATAGAAATTGATGGAGGTGATTGAATCAACTCCGCCGTTTGAAATGTCTCGGCTGGACCTTGACACTTTTTTAATTACAATCTCTTGAATGTAGGGTGACGAGGCTGAAGACGACGCAGATAATACAGAGCAAGATGCTGCTGGTCACCAGAAAGTTGGATCCACGGGAAAGTTTGGATCTGACTCTGACGATATTTCACTTCGATGATGCTTTGATGATGAGTGTAATAGGATTAAAGAATTTTCATGACTTCAGATTATTAGCTTTTCCGAAAAAAAATGAATATGTTTCAAAAAATGATTCAGATGTAGAGTTTTTTTTGATGAATTTTCGGAATTGGTGTCGCTTTCTTTAATTTGTTCGATGTTTTACGTTTTTTAGAGATGGTCCAAGACTAGACAGAAGTGACGAATGAATAGTTGGTGGTCACTTGGACACGAAGACGTGCTCGTCCTATAATTACAGGTACAGCATGAACTTCAACACAAAAAAACTTTTAGTTCTGTTTTCGTATTTTTTATTACATTTTTTTTACATTTTTTTTCACCCCATATTATAAAAAAATTTACTTCTCGAAGTCGTAATTCGTTTTTTTACCGCAGTAGTGCGAAAAATTCATGACTACTGCTTTATATTATTTAATGCTGTCGGAAAACGAAAACTCCTTGATTATTTGTTTGTACTATTCAGATAATTATGCTTAAAACTGCACAAATGAGTTTTTTCAAGTCAGTTTCTTTTGTTACTAGTACTAATCCTGTTTTGAATTTCAGATTTGTATTCCAGAGAACTCACTATGTCTCTTGAGCGCCGGTATGAGATCGTAAGCCTGGAAAACAGTAATTTGAAGACATCGTTGGGCAGGTCTCTGGTAGAATGTGAACGCATTCACAGCCAGTAAGAGTCCAATTATCCCAAATTAAGAGTGTGCACTTTAGCGAATGAGAAACTGACAAAGGATCTGGAGATTCTACGCTCGATGAAGGAGCTCATGGGGAATGATGACGCGAAGCAAAGTTGTTCAAGTAGTGGGAGAAAAAGTCACGATTTCCCAATGACTTCGAGGATGAGTACTGGTGGAAGAAGAGTCAGGGGCTGGTAGGTATTTTTCTTGAGTTTTGCTTGAGGCGCTTCGTAATGTAAAGCAGAGAAGTATGTGAGAATTACTTTAACCGTGGTTTATCGAACTGAAGGACTTACTCTTCACTTTTGAAGTTAATGAAGGGACAAACTGAGCGTGTTCCATTGAAACATCATCGATCAAATTAAAATTCATTTTTCCTTTCTAACATGTTAATTTTTTGAAACGGGAGGGGGGTCCTACTCGAGTAGTGCTAAAAAGAATTGCTCAATTCGGGGTTGTTAAGTTTTAATGGGGATGATGGTTTCAGGGTATCGTTTTATTTAAATGAAGTAACGAAATTTTTTAACTCCTTTCTTTCATTCCAGAAGCAAACCAAAGTCTTGGTTCGAGTTCCACAGTCCAATTTGGTGCGTGTTTCTACCAGCCCTAGTACCAACATCAGTACCAGCAGTGACGCTTCTACATAGTACCGCTGGAGTCGTAACCGGTACCGTTTTCGGAAGTTTAAAGAATCGCAGAACGACAAGATTCGAAGGATCATTGATTTCAAAAATTTAGTAAGTAAAATTCATAGAAGTTCATGGAAGTATGATTTGTGATGATTCAAATGTTTCTCCCTAATAAATCAGACCCATTTAATGTCAGTTGAACTAAAAATCTTTTAAAAATCCCTGTACGTTGTAAATATGACATCTTGTAATGCAAATTATGCTTATGATTTGTAATTACAAAACAATGCTATGCTTTTCTTATTCCAGGGGCTCACAGGGAGCAAGATGCGCAAGATTGCTGTGGAGCGTTTTCGTATTTTGTTGTTTCCTTACAGGCACTAATTCCCACGTGATTAGATGATTTGGATAGTGTCGAGTGGGAAACTACTGAGCTTGGTTGTATTGTAGATTGCTATGTTGGATAAAATAGTGACGATTAGCTAAGTATGCAGTATGCTGTATCTAAAGTACTTCTTCTTGATCTGATAATTTTATGTGAACCATTGCATGAAGTAAATCTATGAAACGACTTATGAAACAATAAAATGTATGAAGTAAACCAAGTGGTAATAATTGATTGTAACTTAAATTTGGTATTTTCCATTTACATTTCAAGTAAAATTACGCCTGTATGTTGTTGTATGATGTTGTGGCCGTTAGTAGCTTAACTAAGTAGCCCATACCCTCATCATTCAGTCACACAGCACGTCTTCATTGAACGGGAAGGCACTGGAAGGAAATCGGAGTTAATCTCAAGTAAAGTTGTAAGACACGACGATGAATAAACCTCGATCATCATAAAGCTACAGTAGGTAATTAATTCTTTCAGAAAACACGGATGTTTTTGCACAAACGTTGGCATTGGTAAAATGTGTGGCCTATTTTTCAAACTTGAGACTATTCAATTAGTTAAAATACTGCAATAAAGTTAAATAATTCTGATAATTCTTCTGTATGTTTCAGGCCGAATCGACTTAACTTATTTTTTTATAATTCAGATAATGGTTTTCTAACTTCGAACTTGACTTTGGAAAGTTCACAACCATTAAATTACACCTAAATAATTTGTTGAATGTGTTATATACAAAATGGTTTTATGAGTCTACAAACCAGGACTTCTTAGGGTTCATTAGACAAACTATTGATGACCCTTACGATTATTGCACTGAGTCAGTCATGAAAAATTGTTCAACTCCAAGACGATGATAAATGACAATGACCTATAGCGAAAATTAATGACTATCAACACCAGTGTTTAACCTAAAGGCAGTAAACAATAAGCATTTAGACATCATCAGTTTCTAGCGAACTCGCGATCAGATCTACAGAGCTATCGGTGCAGGTATTTCAATACTTTTTGGAAATGACAATGAAAACAAAAAAAAACGACAAGATTCGCGATAACAAAAACATCAGTTGCAATTACCGCTACCTACTTTTGGGTGTACTACCCAAAAAATAGTCGAATTTTTACAAAAAACAACCTTTGGAGTTAACCTACAAGGAATTCCAGTTGAGTACGTAGGTAATAGTGGCCCAAAACTGTCACGGTTCAACCGATAATGAAAACAAATAACGAAATAACAAATTTCTCTATCAGTGCAATTTAATTAAATCCCTCGTAACAACAAAAAGATGAAGATACAAAATGTAAAACGTAACAACTTACAATTAGTCGAATCAAGAATTACACATCGAAATAGACCACTATAAATAGTTATCAGTTGAATAAAGAATAAACCACTAAAGCTAAAGTGAATGCAGGTACCTTTACGCAGTATTTCAAGTAGCTGGAGAAAAGAATGACTCAACTTATTTTGTAATTATATGGAAGGAAAACACAATTACATCTTATCTTGACATCTTACAAGAGAGATTAACGATTCACTGGAAACACATTTGGGGCTCCTTTGCTGCCGGGAGAAATGAAGGTGATAATCTCATCAGCGTTGACAACAACTAGTAAATGAATATCACCTGTTAGATGCATTCAGCTGCTAACGCTAAGGTTGATAAGAATTTCCATCTCGCTAAAAATTATCAAAGATAAGTCGAACATTAGGAACAGCTGGATTAATTCAGTCCACGGATGACTACTAAAGGGCGTTAAAATAATAACTAATGCAAGGATAATTAGTGATTACGGAATAATGTGAAGGCGATGAGAAAGCTTGACGGTGGTACTCGGAATGTTTTTCAGCTTTTATTTTGCTTCGGCGAAAACAAATCAAACTTGTAGTAGCTCTCGGATGTCGGAAGTTTAGGAATCGGAATCGTCGTATTCATCAATAATTATTCTGGCGCCATTGCCCATCCATGTCCATTGCTCATTGCTCCACAGATTTAATTTTGCAAACTCGGCATCACAGTTCTGATAAGGTTGAAGGTTAACAGCCATCAGCTCCAAACAGAGAACAATTGTAAATTGTAAGAATGATGAACCTTTTGTACGGACTTTATTTTCAATTGAGCACGGGGACTGTTACTGGGATGTTGCATGCAGCACTTGAAAGCCTCGTTCATTAATTGCGTTGACAGGAACAAGAAGTCTTCCGTGAAATTCTGGAGTACTGTCCATCCAAACCACCTTCAACCTTTTTGTAGCACTTTTATTTTCCATAGTTTTCATCCCGTGTCCTCTTGCTCTACAACTTCAAACTTCCTTTTTTTGAAATTCAGCGTGTGCTTGTCATGCCCTGTGGATGAGAAAGAATAAAGTAAGGGTTACTAGCTATCGAGGGGTATTGTGAAATGACCCAAGGATGATATGCTGGTCAAGCTGTTAGTTAATTACATTAGTAAGTTTAATTTTTTTACTTTAGCGTTTTAAAATTCATCCTTCAAAAAACGTCCTTCATTGAATGTGTGTAGCATCGATCGCTCTCAATCTTCTTAAGAACCAAAATAAAAGCTTGATGTAATTATTTAATAAAGCGAGATTTGAATGAAATTATCAAGTTACCGAATTTTTACTTCAATTAAATCTTGTGTGGATAAAAACTGTTAACACAAGAATAACGTACACAGCACAAACAGCAAAGAAGCTACTGGACGGCAGTGAAAATTCTGTGCGTACGCCAGCGCCATCTAGCGGCAGGATTTCCTGTCCAATTAATTGTCACTGGCAATTGGAAGTGCATGAGCGAAGTCTACTTTGGCTGCTAAAGCCAATCGCATTCGAGGATTCTGCCCATCAGCCAATCACAGCTCAGTATTCATTTCTGTCTGCTGCCTGTCGCGATTCTAGTGCAGGGTTTTCTGCTGGTCCTCCGTGGTAAATTTAGCGGCTGAATTCAAACAGCATATCCGCGTGTTATTCATGCTGCATGTGTCGCCGTTGAAGTTGCAAAACATTTTGTGTGCGGTGCAGTTAACATTGCACATAACTTATTTTGCAACTTCGACGACGATAATCGACTCTGATTTTATTAGGAGATGCTGCAGTTTGCGCAGGAAATCGACGCATATTTAGCTATTTGTAGTTAAGCAATAATTTTAGCTTTCAGCATGCCATGATCCGACTCTCAAACCAGCGAGAAGCTACTAAAAAAATTATAATTGTATTATCATTTTGGAAGTAATTCATTGTACTTAATATTGAGAAAACGTCAGCTTCCCCTCTCCCGGTCCTAATCTTGGTTCACTAAATGCTAAATATAATTAATAATAATTATAAGGACAGTGCAAGGAATAAATCATCGTAAAAAACTTTTAAACGCATCTCACTCAAGTGCCATTTTAAATCACGGACTACGCATCGATTAGGCATCTTGAAAATAAAAAGAACTTTTTTGAGTTAAGATACATAGTTTTGCTTAGTGAGATGCTACAGATTCAGCTTTGGACTGCAATTAGGATGCATTTTTAACCCCGGACAGATGAATGTTGTTGTTTACTGAGATGCATAATTTTAACTACAATCATGCATTGAACCGCCCACCGTGCTTTCCAACAAATCGAAAAGATGCTATTGGGAGAACGTGGAGACGCAATAATAATTCCATTTAAAACATGTCACATTTACAACGTACAAGTTTATTTGATGAAATTTTTTGACCACGACTTATATTAAACATTAAATTCTGCTCAAATTACACTTTTTTAACTTAAAAGCAGATGAGCTTGAAATACAAGACGAATTTTTACTCACATTCGCGTTATTCTAAATCTTTAACAACAGTTGCAGTTGCTGTCAAACCAGCAGCAGCGGATGCTTCAGCGGATGTGTATGCAGCTCTCGCACAAAAATCTGGAACCCGGAATAAATATTCAAAGTTATTTTTAAAAATTTAAAGTGAAGTGTTAAAACACACGTTATTTCCAAATAGTAACTATGTTTCTTGCATCAAAAATGTTCAACTAAATACGACAGAACTATAAATTGTAACTCCTTGAAGTTCCTGCCTTGTTATTTAACTTTCCAAGTCATCTGTGGCTGTGTTTACGTATGCTTGTTGACGCATAAAAATTATTGTTATTATTATTATTAAGAATTCGAACCTATTTCAGAAATTGCGATTGCGTGCAAGGGTCTCCTACAATGCAAATATTGATGGCCCCACGAAGGGTAGTTCCTGGAACACCTCCAAATAGCTTAAGTAAAATGCCACGCTTCACCTCCTCATTACGACGAATGGTAGGAAACAAACGGTTGACAAGATTGTGATACAAGTTCTTGTCGTTACTTGTTTCAAACAATTTTTTCAACTCCTTTGACGTCTAAGATATTAAGAAGACAAAGAAAAGTTTTTTGCATTTTACTTCCTTAGCCCCGTACACTTAATTCAATGTAATATCAACTTTCCTACACATTGGAGAAAGCATAATCTGTGGAAATGAGCGTAGGAAAACTTGAACTCGCAAAGATATTACTTACACTGTTGCTTAATGCAGCTACGTTGCACACAAGAAAAGCCAACCGATAATATGAAGTTCTCGAACGCCCAGTGCTTGCAGTCTTTGCAGCCCTTCACTGTCTTCAGGTCCTTCCGTTCCCTGAAATAAGCCAAACATTTTTACTATTCTGAGACACATCTCATTTAATCCTTAGCCGTCGTTTTCTAACTTGAAATAGTGATCAAAATAATCATGTATTAGTATTATCTAATGATAAAAAAAGTTACACCTTACCCGGTAGCGAGAAGATGTTCCAGGTTTTAGTACACCAATATATCTGGAACAACTATTAAAGCTCCCATGAAATCACATCTGTCACTGGCTTGTCTTCATCATCATACAATTATATAAAATACATAAAAATGACCCTAATACCGCGACCACGGTACATACTAATAAAAAAAATTGTTAATTTCAAAAAGTAACGTAGGAATTTACCCCCGCCCCCTTTCTAGGAAACTCAGCCTGCGTTTTCCGAATCCTAATTTTCTGAAAATCAATAAACTTAGATTGATGAGGATCAAGCAGAAACTGAGTACGATTGAGACACATTGGGTTGAGTATGTATTATATTGTGGATTGGGTAAGCCATAATTACAATGAATTTATAAATTAGTTCGAATTGATTTCACTTTCCGCACTCAGACAACCCCGAAAGTTAAGCCCTTCTAATTTTTTTAATAAATTAAGATACACACATTTTTACTACTCCACTTAATTGTATTCAGAATACACTCTGCATACTTAAACTTTTATACATTAAAATAATATTGCAACTTTGGCAGTTATTTACTTGA
>JAAXYX010003522.1:0-14207 GCA_036851915.1 Ptenothrix huangshanensis | reverse complement strand
TATGAGAATAACTTACGTAATTACTTAAGTAAAACGTTTCTTCTATCATACGTAGAAGTTCTACGTATGTAACAGTAATAGGTATGATAAGGATTTTTCAGGCATGGTTCATTGTGACTCACAATTTGTGAGACGTTGCGCCTTGTGTATACGTAGCAAGGAAATAAAATCTTGTTTGTGTTGAGGTGTTGACATTTACGTTGGTCTGTTTTTCAGATGTAATTATATTTTCCTACCATACCTTTGTAGGCGAAAGCACTGAGTGAGCGTTGGAAGATAAACGTGATTAAACTGATTCATTAATTTTGTAGAATTATTAATAATACTAGATACTAGATATGTCTTGTGATTTCTGATTATAGAGTATAGAATGCAGTAATGCAGGCCTAGATAACTAAAACACTGACAATGTTATGCAATGTGAGCATTTATTAGACCGTCTGACCGTGTGGTCTATAATCTTGGTATTCTTGCGCGAAAGCCCAATTCTGACTGAATCATTGAATGTCGGCACGTGTTAAAAACCGACATTGTGGGCTTTTCAAACAATTTCTCGATTACCGGATGATTTTATTATTTTATTACTAGAGTCTTGTGTAGATAAGCACATTTTACATTTATTACCACGGTTATCATTAGAGTAGTTGATATTGTGGAGTACCGAGCTACGGTGCCATACCCGATACAGGATTTAATAATTATATCTGAACATGGAGCGGTGGTACGTGACGTGTAAAAGCAAAAGCTGAATTTTTGCAGCTTTTCTCCGATAAGGCATAATAGAATATAATCTAGTAAACACAAAACACCAAATTGCATAATGAGTAATTCACTGATAACTGTGTTAGTAGTTTAAGGTCAAGTACTTTTGTTGCTAATAAGAACATTCCCGAAAACAGTGAAACATTAAAGTACCTTCTTTACAATTAGTATTAGTATTTTGGATAGTGAGATGAAATTAGTCATTGTTTGTCTTTCGTTTTGACATTTGATTCCTTTATCGATTGTGAGTGCCTAGTTAGTTTCTCGTTCCTGTTTCTCATTCATCATTTGTCATTTGTATTTGTTGTCTATATGCGTCTGTGATTATAATTTATTGAAAGTGTGAACCAGAAGTTGGACTTTGGTGTTGGTGCTGATGAATAATTAATGAGACTGAAATATAATTAAATTGATTTGACTGCAGATCAATTTTCGTAAGATTCATACCCATTCACCGGATTATTGCTAAGTGTGTTATGCAGATATTCAAGTCGAGTTGTTTAACATTTAATTTGGAAGTGCTAATTAATCAGCGATATTTATAAAATGTCCAGAAGAAAGTGGCTTGCGTTTTACTTCATTACTAGTAAATCTAATCCTCAATTTATAAAACATTCAGAGTAATAGTTTATGGATCCGTTGTTCATGCTTTATTGTTGTAATAAAGTTTGCGACAGGTGTCTGCCTAAATTCTGTATTGTGACAATCTAAATACAACAGAACAGAAGGCTTGAACGACGGAAGGTAAAAGTTAGAAAAGTTATACTTTTACTTAATACTAGTCTTTGGAAATAGCTTATGTACTAAAGATGCAGTGAATTTAATTGTAATATTGTACCACGTAACAGTATAATGCTTATTAATCCACAGAGGTTACCTAATTGTTCAGAGAAGTAGTTAAATATTTTTATTTATTGTAAGCTTTAACCATGCTTCAAGTGACAAAGTTAGTTTGTTTTAAATAAGATAGTTAATGTTCACACTAAAATAGATTTGTAGAGCATTAGACTGAATCAGCTCTCCTGTCATATTTATCACATACATTTTCATTTTACTTAAAATTGCAGAATTATATATGTATTCAAGTCGTTAGTTCTGATCACTGTAGGTAATCGGTTTGAGTATCTACTTAGGTTCAATTTTTCATTGTCATGCATACAATTGACAATCATGCACTCGCCTTTATTTCATGATGTTTGTGGTTGCTTTTGCAGCTGTTGTTTGTATTTTCTGTAATGCTAATGTAAATGTTGTAAATTGCAATGTTCCAATTCTGCAGTTTAGGCGAACGTTCCGTCCAACCTCCAACATGGATTTAGAAAGCATGTTTACATCGGCTCTGAGTGGCTCAATATCGTCTACTTATTTGATGCAAGGATCTCAGTCCCGATTATCTAGAAATAAGCTATTTTCAATACTACTGCAAGAGGTAAGGTCACATCTGATCATCACATCATCAGGAGTACTCAATCTGCCTTTTTTTCATCTTGAATTTATGTACAACGATCAAAATAAAACTGGCATTTCATTTCTTTTGTTTTTGTGTTAGAAAAAATGGCCCAAGGAAGGATGGGACGATCTCACAATTGAAATATTCCTAAATGAGCTGGCCTCGATGGATAGTAACAATTTTTTATGCAAGAGCGGCGTGGGAGAACGTGAAGCTCGTATATTTTCTCGTGAGTAGTATCAAGGATATTTCATCTTTCTGTATCTGATATTTCGAAGGTTTATTTATGAATGTGAATTATGATTCGGTTTATATTTGTGATTGAAGCCTTAGTAGCCAAGAGACATTATCGTTTATGTCATGGAATTGGCCGTTCTGGAGATTTGGCGGAAGTTCAGCCTAAAGCTACTGGTTCCAGTATACTTTCAGTATTAGCGAATGCCTTGGTTCGAGATCTTTGTCGAACTTATGGTGAGAATTTTGATGATCGAATTTGGTTGCTAATATGGAATCATTGAGAACATAGAAGGAACTGAGACAAAATAACATTGTTCACAATCATTTTAACGTTTTTTCAGTCTCATTGTAAATCATTTAGGACTTGTTGATGTTTTAAAAAATAATCCGAAAATTTGTTTTCACTGTAACACAAAGATGCTACTTTGTTTTAACGTTTCAAATTGATGTAACAACGAGAAACATCGCAAGTTATTACCCTTGTATTTACTATCTATCCTTGTGTTTTCAGTATCCGTGAAAGTTGCAGATGCATTTATTAGTCCTACTGCAACGGGAATGAGCATTTCTTTGGTGCTTCTTACTCTGGCTAAACAAAAACCAAATGCAAAATATGTGATATGGCCCCGTATCGATCAAAAATCTTGTTTCAAATGCATTCTAACTGCAGGTACGCAGCGCAAACAAAACATCTTTTAACCAATTTTAATTCCTTCCATCCACACATATTTTTTGTAATGAGTAATTGAAATTCGGGGCTTGTGGATAAGTTGTTTCAAATCACCTTTTATTTTTATTATTTTTTTGAATTGTCAAGAAAAAAAAGGCAATTCAAAAAAATAAAAGGTGATTTTAAAAAACTTATCCACAAGCCCCGAATTTCAATTACTGATTACAAAAAATCTTTTCACCATTTTACGTAATATTTCCGTAAAGTTGAAACCAGTTATGATAAAGATGGTTTTCGAAATAAGAAACATAATTGTATGTTTTGTTAATTGGGCTGCAATTATAGGACTTAAGCCGATTATTATAGAACCTAAACAAGTAGATGGAGAGTTACAAACGGACATGGATAAAGTTGCTGATGCTATTTCGGTCCACGGAGTGGATAATATTCTAGGCGTACTAACTACCACTAGTTGTTTCGCTCCTCGTGGTTGTGATTTTTTAGAAGAAGTAGGCAAACTTTGCAAATCCTTTGATCTGTATCATGTTGTCAACAATGCGTATGGTCTCCAAAGCGGAAAATGTACTTACTCAATTGCACAAGCAGCTCAGTAAGTTAAATGCAGAACTGTTTTTCCAATTTATCAATTTGATTTGAAAGTAACACGAAATTTAGAAATAAAATTGAAGAAGTATTGCTATTTTATGGCACGTCGTAGCCAGTAACAACATGATCACTCACCTTAATTGATTTATGTATGATAGCCATGGTCGTGTCGACATATTCGTTCAGAGCACCGACAAAAACTTGATGGTTCCTGTAGGCGGAGCGATTATTGCTGGATTTGATGGAAAGATGGTGCAAAAAATACGTCAGAACTACCCTGGTAATTGATCGTGATCATTATGGCATTGGCCAGAAATGGGGCAGCAAGTCTTATAATGGTATTCGTGGTATATTTAGGTCGTGCATCGTCCAGTCAAACCATCGATGTTCTCATTACCATGCTCTCAATGGGATCGAACGAGTACAAGCGTTTGCTAGATAAGCGCCGAGAAAATTTTCGCTATCTAAAAAGTCAATTAACGGTGTTGGCGGAGAAATTTGGTGAACGTGTAATCCAGACACCAAATAATCAAATATCTTTAGGTAATACTCAATGAACTTTATTATTGCATCACCTACGTAAGAACACACCCTCATCCTACATTAAGGATTCCCTACGTGTACTTCTTAATTTACGCTTTGATTTTTCTTAGGAATGACACTTTCTTCAATAGGAAAAGATGTAGACGCGACAAGGCGGACCACGATGATCACAGAACTTGGCTCTATGCTTTTTCTTCGCTCTGTTTGCGGGGCTCGCGTCATTTCTTGTCAACAAGTTAGCAGTATCGAAGGTTATGAATTCAAAGGTAAATAACTGTGTTAGATTACACAGCAAATAAATACTAGATTTAAAATTAACTTTGAAAAATTGTGAAATCGTCAAAGTGTTTTACATTCCTCCCTTCAAATAATTTACATTTGATGACTCAGGTTGGGGATCACATTGCAATGAATACCCACATCCATATGTTACCGCGGCTGCCTCGATCGGAATGGAAACCAAAGATGTAGACATATTCATTGAAAAACTGGAAGAGTGCCTGAACAAGCTTAGGAAAAAGTCGGACATTGCTTTAAATGAAAGTTGAATGTTTTGTTTTCTCCATTTCGTACGCGGGCCTAATCATCGAATCTTGTAGTTAGTAACCTTGCATTTAAAAGCTACCTCAATGCTCATGACATTAAGTTGCATATGTAGCGCATTCCTACTAAATAGATCAACGGTGTTGAGATACTAAAACTTTTAATATTATGCTACGTTCAGCACCAAAACGCAAAACTAAATAATTATATAAAAATATCCTGTTTTCTTTCTAATAATAAACTCGTTGAAAATTCTTCGCACCTGATATCAATATTATTGTTGTTACAAATTTCATTACGCCCCTCACGATTCCTTATTTAGTCTTAACGCTTCCCTTGACTGGAACAAATCTGGAAATAAATTGTTTTCAGATAAATCTTATTGCTAAATTATTTGTCGATTTCGCATAATACGGAAAATAATTTTTTTCTAGCTACTTCCTCTCATACTTTCTGACACTTCGTATAATGTGCTGAGTATCGATCCTTAATGGACTAGAGCAATATCACGACTTTATATGTATAAACTTATCTTTACAGTTGCTCTTAAGGTATGTATTCACTGTCGCATATAAGAAGGAGCACTTTTGAAGATATAAACTAGTTTTCATCATTAATTATCTTGCATGAGTAAAATTTTATTTTAAAAATACATAAATTAATTGATTTAATGACCAGCCTGGCCTTGTATTTTACAATCAGCTGCACTTAATCTTTTAACTTACGTTTTGATTCTCAAGAAAAGTTAAATTGTGCCTTAGACTACGCACGTAGGAGTATTTGGCTTTGATAATCAAACATACGGAAATTCTCAACATGTTTCGAGCTTGTTGGCTGTCTCGTAAAAATTTGCGCTAATGATTTCTTGGTGTTCGACCTTAAATACGGTGTCATGTTACATCTGGCAAATAGCACAGAGCAAGGCAACCTTTACTTACGGGCAGACAGACTCAGGTAATTTACACATTTCTTCCACAGACCTATTTGTATCGTGAATACCACTATCGCATCACATCTGTAGTTCGCATCGATTTATTTATACCTTGCACTTTTTTTCCATTTTTTTATTTCGTTTACCACACTCGACAGTATGTGATTGTCAATTAGATACACGCAAGCATTTACTAAATACCTAGATGCCATACATTTAAATGCTAAATTTATAAATAATTCAAGTACCTACATGTGTGAGAAACACTTATTGTACGAAATCGTTTCCCTGTTCCATTATCGTTATCCAAATTACTTATGTGTGCGGGTAAAAATACGAAGGTAAATTTAATTTTCAATTACAAGATGTACTCTCGACTTTATTTGAAAGAATTCTTGGACCTTGCATGTGAAACGAGATACTGATTGTGGTTGTGCGTATGTACAGGTGGTATTAATTATTATTCATTATTGTTCTTGTGTGGGGCGACTTTGGTCATTTCAATCACTGCAGATGTAAAAATGTACAAAAATGCTAATGCTCAAGAGACGATTCATGATAAACTTGTATGTAAATTTAAATATGGGTATGGTGAGCTGGTGACAAACAATAGTTGACTTCTTGCTATATTTTATATCGAAGTAATTGGAATGGAAACGAATAATATCACCAATGTATAGGTATTTTTCAATAAACTCTTACACTTTTCATGCATCACGTTATCCTCATTATACTTTCCCTTATATGTTCGCCTGACTGCTACTTCAATGTTTCTACATACATGCTCAAGGTTAGCCTGTGCTTCTAGTTCGTCAACTACATAATACAATTAAATATTACCTCTACAATTATAACATGACCAGAAAGCCTTAAGGGAGAAAGTGAGAGTTAACACGAATAATGTTAGATTTGTTTCTGGATGAACTTGTGCCTCTGTCACTGTATGTCTGCAGATAGTGGGTACACAACATGTCATACTTCTCAGGATATATACATAATTATTTGGTAACCAACATTCAACCTTTGTGGTTGCGTTGGTTCGTAGGTCGTGGGTGGTTGTTCCTCTTGGTTTGTTTCGTTGTAACTTAAGACTTATTGTTGGTTCATAATCATAAGATTATAATGTGAAATGCATGAAGGATACGCAGCTTCTGGTATCAAGTCGACTTTGTCTTTGTCTTTGTCGTGACTTGACTTGTATGTACAGATGGATGTACATAAACTTTGATATTGGATACGAACGGCGAACTTCACGAGGACAGGGACTTATCTATTTCGATCTACACACATCTATGTCAATGTATACTACGTTCACTGGCTGAATTACTCAACGTTGGTAAGTAACTTATGGCTGATAAAGTCAATAGAGTGCTAACGAGAAAATAGATCGTCGTCATCGTCGCCCAATATCAATATCGCGTAGGTGTCCAACACATGACACGAGACGACATGCCTTACCATACCATACCATACCATGCCATCCCATACGATGCCATGCCATGCCATGTCATGTCATGACACTATACCAGACAAAACGAAACGACAAGGAACCAGCACGGGAAACACGCACCTTGCTATTAGTTCGTACAGACAACCAGGCAGGACTCAGGACTCCACTCGTTCGTGATCACAGATTAGAGGTACAGAAAATATGAGAAAAAAATGCAACTTCATCTTATCGAAGCATCACACATACCTTTCCGTGCAATAATAATATCGTTTTCGTTTATAGGGTAATATCAGCGGAGTAAATAGTAATGGTAATCACGATATAATTATAGGTGCATGTACCGAAGTAAGTGGAGAGTGTGTCTGTGCATGTTTAAGAGTATGAGTTTAATAAAGGAGAGGGGATGTGGGATGGATACTGATAGTAACTGTCAATGCTTCAAATAACTTGTCCTATTTTCGTCGAGGATTGTCATCCGTATTCTCCGTATACATGCTTGTTTCAAAATTACTTTAGCTTATTACAGAATCTTTTAGGTATAGGCACCTACCTAGTATGTATAGAGAATAGTTAGAGAGACACTGAGAGAGAGAGGACAGAATCCTCTTGGAAGAAATCTATTTACACGCGGTAATAACTCCAATTCCATGGTTTCCTGGCCCTAGCACGTTGCTTAGCATGATTAAGAACGACGAAGGAGCAAGAACCAAGAAGAAGAAGAACAAATGGATCCTCGTGTAAAAGTCAAATCCTCAAAGTTTATGACAACAGTGCTGATTAGAAACGAAGATTCAGATTGTATTAACTACGTATCCATGTCTTTAGGGAAGAGGATGTGCAATCGTGAAATGACGGCAAAGTACAGTAGAGCAAAGAACACGACAGGATTGGTATACTACACTTCTAAGTCTTCTCTTTGACAATAATTGCAACATATACATGTACAGAAGATGATAATACTTTCGTGTTTTCGGATTTCATCTTGCCTTCCAGCTACGTAGCTTTGACGTCCCGGTCCCGGTCGACCGGTACCAATGTCTTACAGAAAATCAAGCAAAATATGGAAGTGCACAATCGTCATCACTATCACCATAATCACTACCACTACCAGTTTCAGTTTCAGCTTCAGCTATCATATCGTGTGCCTATTATAGACACATGCATACACTCCTTTTAAGTTGCACTTGGCCCGCTAGTTCTGTTTTCTTCTTTGTTGTTGTATTCCTTTTCCTTTTTATGTTCATCTCTTCCGTCAGGAGCACACTATTTATCCGCAGTCCTTTTAGCTTAGCCAATATTAAAACAAGAATAAAATGTTGACAATATTATTATTAGTATTTATTATTATGATTATTTTACAAGGAGATAAATACAAACTACACATTTTGGAAGGTGGAAGGGGGAAGTGATTGACTGTAATAAAAACAGATATTTATGACGTTTATTCTGGCGTTGACTACGCCTTGGTACAGATTCTAGATTTGAATTATTTACTAGCAAAACAAATAATAATCCATAAAAACAAGTGTGCGAAGACTTGCACAGTTTACAGTTTAGACTTACACACTGCAGCTACATGATGGTGTTCGCATTCCGAATTCCAGCTTCAATCACCCACCATTCATGAATCCTCCTGTTCCAGATTCAAAATTGCAAACAATCAGACGAGTAAACTGACAACCGACACCGAAATGCTGCATTCATACATTACACGTTTTGACATACCGGTCCTGGTTAGAAAATGTAAATAACGTAAGCTACTCGCATATATAGAAGATATAAAGATAAAATAAACTAAATAGGAAATGGAATGAAAGTATCATCTGCTTACATGGTTTTTGTTACATCGTAACACATGATGAAACAGATTTGAGACTCTTGAATTACTTGAATACTCGAATGCTCGAATTCAGAATCAAATTGTGGGTTTTGATGCAATCTGTCTGTATTTTCTAGTTCGGCGAAACACTAATCTTTTCCAATCTCGTTTCCTTTCAATCGACGATACTAAATACATGAGTATCAACATGAACATGCAAATTCTCGAATGTATGTACTTAGGTAGGTAGGTGGTTTATGCAATGTTTATGTGTCTGTGCTTTCTGTCCCAAACGTACTTACTTCCTTATAACACACGAATACCAAATAGGTATACTCATCTCTTGGATTTCATACTCGTACCACTAAACTAAACTTCAAAGTGGATGCAACTTCTCCTTTCATGGCATTAACTGTATTATTTATATATTTAATTTACTTCCCTTCTTACGCATTACGACAATTGACAATGCACTTTACTTCATGCGGCTCTGGAGCTACAGCCGAAACCGAAAGCGATTGATGTTTCTTTATTTTCAAATTCATTTTTTATCCCGCCGTCTTCGACACGGACAAAAGGATCAAAATCGCCCACTGCAGAATATTAATAGAAATACTGTATGTATACTGTATGCACCAACAAGCCTACAAAGTAACTAAATTGCCTAAGTACCAGGTACACACAAGCAACACGTTCTAAGCTCCGTTTTACACAGGCAAATTAAATTCTATTTATTGTCAGTAACATGAGATCAAAGATTGTCTCTGTTTCGAATTTCAATGAATTTCGCCAAATCATACCTTCCCGTTTTATTCCATTTTTAAGAACTAGTCATGTATATAATTATATCTTCTGCAGTTGAGTGGAGTGGGTGACAACGACTATTGAAATATCGGCGGTACTGATATTCATTGGAGACAGACAAAGTAACAATAGAGGAGTAATTATATGTAGCATCAACCGAAGTATTTTTCTGAATTCTTAATCAATACTTGAATTCTCTCGATAGCGAGATATAATAGAGTGTTTGATGGACATTTTTGGGTTTTAAGGATACAAACTACTTCTAGTTTTTTTACACAAGGTAAAATGAAAGTGAAGTTGCACCGCACTGGTTAGGTTGCTGACGGCAGACACACAGATTAACATGAAGGAGATTCATACAAGGAAGTTGGTAAAAGAAAAAATAAGACGAGTAGCAAGCAAACCGAATTGGAGGATTTTGCCGTCAGTTCGATTTCGACTGAATAAACCTTGGAAGACATGAGAAGCCAAGAAAGGCACCTGATACCTCGACTGCATAGGATGGCAATGACAACTAGCTGCTCCCAAAGCCATAAATATTCCATTCTGTCGATTCATGCAACTTGGAGAATCCTTTGTATTGGTTTGGTGTGCATAGCAAATTGCGTGATAAGTGATAACGATAAGAGACTGACAATATCTCTAATGTAAAATAGCAACTTGAGTGAATTCTCATGTTATGTTTACCAGTGCTGGTTATACCCCTACACCAGGATCATCTGATGTGTATTCTAATTCTGGTTTCTTGATAGATCTGTATCTATTTCTGCAGACGTGGCTCATATCTGCAGTTTAGTGGTAGGAACATGTGAAGGTATGTATCTAAGGTACAGTTACAGGTAGACAGAGTCAAAGGGAAGTCGATCACCAGCAGACACCAGATCACGAGAATAGGTACTCAATAGCCAGGCGGGTCGTCGTCGGGTAATTCTCCCGACAAAAGCAAATTTCTTGTTCCTTTCCTCCAAATATTTTACTAACCTGTATCCTTGGCTCTTCATCTGGTCCATGTCGTGTATGTATAGTGAGGGAAGAATATCATGGTATGGTTTGTGCGAGAGGTTGTGCATTGACAAGAGGAGAATCGGGAGGCATATACATACAGGTATGATATGCATCTAAGGTAAGCTTCTCCTCGCCTGTCAGTACAGATTGTGCTTGTTGATTCCATTTCCCGATTTCCCTTTCCTTCGTTTCCTTCGTTTCCTTCATTCATTTCCTCCATGTAGAATTGTGAAATTGCAGAGTGTGGAGTCTCATTCCATTGCACATGGATGACTGTGGAATATATTTATGATAAGTACGATGAGACGAGAGAAAGGAAGAAACTGGGAAAGGCGAGGAGGGGAGTGTGATGTCATGCGGATTTCTTGGACACTCTTGGGCAATATTAAGTAGAAATGAAAACTCATTTTATTGCTGACTGGCTGTGCTCATGTAGAGAATCCCCATGGATTTGTCTTGTCTCATTCTGTTCGAGATGGAGAATAGGATTTAGATATTTGAGGACGAAGTAGAAAGACAAAAAGACTGTGGACGGTGGAAGAGGAAAATCGGAGACACTGCGTCATGTAGTCGTTTCTTACAATTAGCTTCACTTGGCTTGGCTTCACTTGTTTTTATTTTGGCTGGCCGTGTGCTGCGTCCAACAATCTGAGAATCCGAGAATTCACCAATCCAAGAATACCCGTGCCAATACAATGTAGGTAATGTACTTAGGCGTAGATTTATCCAATGCTATTAGCCTTAAAGTTCCATACCCATCTTGTCTGCAGTTTCTAGGCAGGGGCATCGGATTTCACGGTTCTCGGTGGCATGACATGGCAAGGCAGTGGCAGTGGCGATGGCGATGGAGACGGCTCTTCGTCTTACCTCGAGACTCGAACTGTTTCAACGCAGACAGTTTGTTTTTTATCTCGACTTCCATCCTAACCTATAAGATAAGCTTACTTTACTCCTTCCTCCTGTACCTATAGGCAATGAGTAGCTACACAGTGTCCATGCATGTATGCGCTTGTATTCATCATAATTGATGAGTGGAGAAGAGACACCTGTCGCTGATCTTATTTTGTCCAAGGCAGTCATCATCATCACTCATCTCCATTTCATTTCATTCTCCCTGCCAATCCCCGTTTATATCAACATACCAAAGTTCATTTCTTAATTTAACTGGATTCTTTACAAAGTTCGTCGGCTGTCTTCTCATGTGGTCGAGTCAAACTTTTCCTTTTACTATTTCCCTTCACTTAGCTCAGCACTTAACAAGTGAGCATGAAGACTCTCAGTTCATTTTCCTCCAATCAATCAGATTAGTCATATTTAGATTTTGATTTCTATTCAACTTTTCCTTCACTCCAGCCAAGTCAGTCAAGACAATCCAAGCCAAACCAAGCCAAGTCAAGTCAAGTCAAGTCGTAGTCGTTCAAAGGAACGTAATGACGTGCAAATACATACACGTTCCTCGTTCTTTCTTTCCACCTTGCTCCCGCAGAACACAGTAGAGTGAGTTACGGTATTACGGGACGCAGTCATTTTCTCTGTAGGAAATGAGGAGAAACGATCCGTCTTCCTTGATGACAGAAATTTAAGTGACACACGTCCTACTGCAAACATTTGTTTAAGCGTCAGGTATATCAAGGCAACAAGGGCTGGGCCACGTAGGTACCTCCAAAATATTTACCATGATCCCTATACACATTTTATATTTCCTCGTACTACATCCAAGCATAGTTTAGAAACCTACATTTTCCGGTTTCCTTTCGGTATACATAATTGAGTGATAAACTTTTAAGTAGATAACGATGTAAGTACACCGTAAATAGAGACCGACGATCCGTGCTTAAAAATGAGTAGAAAGAGAGTATTTTCAATGTGCCTCCGCATACGATGATAAGTAGCTAGGTATAATGTAATGAAATGCTTCCAACATAGAGTAGGGTAGAATAGAATGGAATAGAATAAGTTCCATTCTCCACTAGTGTGTAGGCAACTCTTGGAAACTCTGCTTCAAGATACATACAAAGAGAGCGGAGAGAATGCATCGTAGAGAAAATGCATCGGGAGCCACGGGAAGACGGGAAGGATGTGTATGTGTAAGTAGTTGAGGATGAAGAAGAACGAAAAAGAAAACTAAGCTGATATAATTTTTTATTGGAGCAGAAAAGGTTTTTGTGTGTATACCCACTTAATTTTTGCTTTTTACATTCCACACATCCTGGTCCTGGTATAAGTCGCGGTCGCGGTGTAATGAGAATTTATTGTTGGTGTGGATACTAAAAGAAAAAAAATAGTGAGCGTGTCATCTTACAAATGTCATTATGAAGTGTACCTACTGAGTAGTTACAGATTTAACAACTTTTTATTGTCGCATGTGGTGACTCATCCTAGTCGGATAGTTTTAGTTTCCCTAGTTTTAGCTCGAGAAGCCGAAACCGAAACCGAAGCCGAAGTCGAGAAAAGTATAAAGGAATCAACGAGAGTAGAGAGGGATCCCATCCCGTGTGGGAGGTCATAATAATTGGAGTTCATAAATCACTGGTAGCCCAGGCCAGACCAGACCAGACCAGGCCAGGCCAGGCAACAGACAATCAACTAAAAAGTTTACATGCCCTCTTTTCAATTGGATGCAAAGTCCAAAGATTCCGCTTCAGCTCCAATCCCAACAAACAAGCAAAAAAACAGATCAAATCCATCCTGCAAATGTTCACATCTTCATACACTAATTGTTAAAGATGGTAATTGTCGACTGATGTCACTTGCAATCAAAACAGCTCCATGTCTCTATCGCTGAGGAAAAAAAATGAGAAAAAAGGTTTCATGAACAGCGTTCAATTTACATACATTATCGACATGGACAATTGACTTGACTCAAATACAACAAAAAGTTGACAAATAGCCATGAGTGAGTATGGAATGGAGCTCTCGGAGTCCCATAGTGCCAGAGAGTCGAAGAGAGTAGATGAGATGACTAGTAAGCACAGGCAGAGCAAGAGTACAGATAGTGTGTGAGCATCATAATTACAGGTGAACATATACGGTGTAGGTACTCCCAGCGATAAGTCTGAGCAGTAAAATTATACATTTCAATTTCATTCCCATTTCCATTCTCACTAAGGAGACATTATAAATTATTAACCGGCAAAGTGTGAGTGCAATTCTAATCTACATACTTTGATGCAGATAAATACATGGTTCCTATACCAATGTACATATATTTGTAGACTACATACAGACCTAATAGATGATTCTTTTTCATTTCTCAACGTGTGGTGGTCAAGGGCGTAGCTGAGGGGGGTGCTCGGGTGCTCAAGCACCCCCCGAAATTTTTGGTTTTACACTAGATAAAATGGAACAAAAATTTAAAAAACTTGCAAAAAACTAGCTTTAACATTA
>JAAXYX010003521.1:0-14212 GCA_036851915.1 Ptenothrix huangshanensis | reverse complement strand
AGGAATTCATTCGAGCATCAAATCTTCTCGTCTCCTCCATCCAGAAACCCAAACAATTCACGCTTTCAGTACCAGTTCCCGTTCGATTTCTAGCTGACAAACAAGCCCCATTTTCCACTGCAAATCCTACCCGCATCTGAGCCTTAGGCGAAGGCGGAAGGAGATATAATATGTATGTGCCTTCCTACGTAGATATGAATACGCAAGTTTGTGGGTTCAAATACAAAACGTCATAACTATACCTACTTTTATTTTCTTTACCAAATGTACACAGAGCTTGAAACAATACCCATCCACAAAATTGTGATAGGTAGGTATGTTCATTTCCCTTAAAATCCTTTCAAGCCCTGCACTATTGGTTAGGAGTTGTAATACATAGCGCCCGTACTCAAAAGTAAAAATGATGGCGATAGTTTTTCTGTCAAATGAAGTTTAAATCCGGGTAGCAATGTGTACCTTGATGAAATTGGAAAAAAAATCCGTTTGTACTTTTTGAAATCTAACGCAAACGCAACAATTTTGCATGTAAAAATTGTAGCAGGATGCAAGTTGCTTTTGCTAAAAGGCAAAATAGGACACTTTAAAAACGATTTAATAAAACAGTTGGGATTAGTATGAAATGCGTGTGTGCTTTAAGGCTATTAAAAATGAGAAAATAGACGATCCACTTCGTAAATGTAATCATATTTTAAATTGCAGACGCTACTCCCACATGACGTTCTTCATTTTTAGACCGTTTTGTCCTTTTCTAAAACAGCATTGTGTACCTATGTATAGTAGATAACATTTCCCCTAAATAAGTTTTTCTTTAGGATTTCTAAATAATGCGTTTTGCACTCTGGTGACAGGGTAGATAGTCAATTTTGAAATGATTTGATGTCGATGCCACACCTACATATAGAGATACCTTACGTAGTACCTAATCCAGCTCATGAGGGTGGAAAGTAAAAGTAAATCCAGTGGAAAGCAAAATGGAACGGCATAAAAAACAAAGCAAACCAAGAATCGCAATCGAAAATTCGCTTGACAAACCAATCTCATTCCACATCACCATCCAATTTGATTCATTTCCTTCGAAATCAGAAACAAAAGCTAAAAAAGGACGGTAAGTAAAAACGAAATAAAGAAGAATATCAAACAAGTCTGACACATGGGAAAATGAATGAATTGATTAGAAACTCACGAGATTCCTAACCACACCAAGAATAACCGGGCGAGATCAATTTTCCAAGAAACAAAAACAAAATGAGCAAATCAAACAAAACCACAAACCCCAAACATCAAATCAATCCGCTGCATTGAAATCATGTATACGATGCGATGTGAACTACAAAACCGAACAGGGTGGATCAAAGTAAAGCCACGCAATTTTCAATTTAACATTCAGGGTCTGTATTCAGTACCTGGATAGGTCTTCTTGAGAAAAGTAAAATCACCTAGGTACTGACAAAATGGGCGACTGTTCTTTTCAATATTTCTAAAAAGAGACTAAACTTTTGACTGGAAAAGTTTGGAACGAATTTTTGTGTTATATTAGTCGTGAAAAACATAAAGGTGTAACGTGGTTGTTGAAACTTTAGTAATGGTAATGAAATCTTGTTTTAAAAGACCTTATTAGTTTTGGCGAATTCAATGACGAAATCAAATTACAATAAGTGCTTAAAATAGATGATTGAGAGAGAGAGAGAGAAATGAATTTTACTCCATTATGCACATTCAGTTACCTATCTTAAATTGTTCCATTCAAATACAAACACTCGTGGGAAACCTAAAACTAGAATTCAAATCAAATAAAGCTGGAGGTGTAAAGCTGTCGGAAGACTAAGGCAAAGCTAAAGTCAAAGACAAACCCAAACGAAAAAATCCAGATGGAAGTATAGATATTATAGGAAAGTCTAAAAGAGTGAGGAAAAGTTTCAAATTTCAACTTCGATTCTGATTTTGAAATGGAATCTATCGTGATTTGACTTTCAAATTTGAAACCAAGACCACGACCAGAACAAGCACCAGGGCCAGCTTTAGAGAAGATTAGAAAGTCGTTGCATCAATTTCCATTTCATTTTCCATTCTCTGCCCAAAAGGTATGACATTGAAATGTGCCAAATGTTTCTTCTTTTCCATTTCCATGTCCACAGTTGACGCACTCTAGGAAATACATACATAGGTAAATACAATGAGGGAGAAGCTGAGAATGGGAAAGTGACAGTGAAAGATGAGAATGGGTTTGAAGGTGGAAATCCAAGTGGAAATGAAAGTGGATCAAATATCGAATCGAATCAACTTGGATTTTTTCACATATCAATTTCCTGGAAACTTCGAATCCATTTACAATTCAAATGGGCAATCATCTCTTTTGCAATGCAAGTACCTATTTAAAGCTTCTAAAGTGCAGTAACCTTCAAACAGATACGTGCGTTGCAACACGGCATTATGATAAATTCCTTTATTTATTCTTATTTACTTACATAGGTACATGTCTTCTCATCTATTTGTTTACTTATCCATCATCCATCAATCAATCATCTCTAATCAAAGACCTATTCTGGTTTTGGTATTCTTGGATAAAAAATAGTAAACCGATGCAATTTTCAATGGACAACACAAAATGATTGCGATTTGTTCACCTAAAATCATTATTATCAAACATTTTTACGGATTCAAGCCAGTTCATCAAAACACTAATTTTATTTGACGGAATAGAGAAGAGATGTGCTGATAATGCTGATGCACCTGGATTTAAAATACCTCTGTAAATCAACAGCTGTAGATAAAACAAAGCATCACTACGTTCATAATGTACCTAGATACTTAATCAAGTCGAAATGATAGCAATGTTAATGTTAAAAAACGGTAATCTAAAGCTTAATGAAACAAGTAAATGAATATCATCCTGAGTTCATTTGATGGAATACAATACAATAAGCAAAGTATGCATGATAATGTTATGGCCAGAAAAGTAGATGAGCAAAAAAGGAAAAAAATCAAGGAGGAAAAAGGAAACCGCAAGAAAGCGTAAGGAAGGCAAGGAGTGGAAAGAGTAAACTGCCTTCCTTTCTTTCTTTCCAAAGCCAGAGCCAACCCTAAACTCAAGTAATGTGTAGGTAGATTATGTAGTTACCTACACTACCTACCTAAATAGTTATTACATTTCTGTTTCTCCTGCTATTTTGCCTTATCCGTCGTTCCGTGCTCACCAACTGGAATCAGATTGTGGAATGAAAACCGGATACCGGAAACCAGTAGGTGTTTCTCATTACCAACGAAACCTGTTTATTTTCCACCTACAAGTACAAAAACACCAATCTGCCTTTTTTTTACCATGTAGAGTTACCACAAAAAGGCAAACCTTCATGTGCACCTCTCATTTTCAAACAGAAAGTGGTATGAGCAATTATATCCTTTTCAACCAAGCAAATTCAAGTAACTACAGCTGTGCTTGTTGGAACTCAGAAATTATACTTGACGCATCGATATGTTTGAAACCAATGTAAAAAGTAATATAATCGTACGAGCAAGCAATTATATGTAATTGTATGCAATCTGATTAGGAATTAGGAATACACAGTATATGTAATTATACTTAACCTGTTTAGCTTGATTTTGCAGACTGCATTATTTTATTTACCTAGATAGGTAGGTAGTAATAAAATGTCATACGTAGTGTAGAAAACAGAGTCACTATTCAAGGATTAAGAAAGTCATGTGTAGTATGTACCTATTAATAGTCTACTTATCACCTACACTTTTATGCAAGCTCTCTGCCATTATGTTAGTGAATTGCTCCAACCTAGAGTACAAAAATTCGATTTTTCAAAATGCCAAATGTCAAAGGAATATTTTTTGAAGAAATGCGATGTAAAAGAGCAAATTGTTGCAATTTATGCACACATTTGAATGAGTATGCATAATGCAATTGTAAAAATTACATTTCAGTCTAGTGTAAATTCTATTTGATTTCGCAATACGAAATGCGTCTGTCTTGCAAAGTGCAAAACGCTCTTAGTATACCGAAAGGATTTTGAAGATAGATCATGTTGCAATTTGCACAAGGACGATGCTGTTGTTGATGGTGATGTTGATGATTATGATGGAATGGGTGCTCGGAAATTGAAAACGAAATTGACTGCTTTTCTCACGCCACGCCCACATGATACTGTAATTCTAGCTACTGCAGCACAAAACACAAACGCCTCAGACATTCCAAAAATTCCTAATTTCCATTTCCATTTTCCATGAAATCCAATCAACTTGAGCATACCTAGATCAGGAAAAATGGAAATATGAAATATGACCTACGAGCTGAATCCTGGTAGCAACAAATCCATTTGGCATTCCGGAATCAATTGTAAGTTGAAGGGAAGACGAAAAAGCGCGGAATACTTTATTACGAATGCATACATACATAGGCTTTCTAGACCGAAAGCCGAAGCCAAAGCAGAGCTGAACACGTCAAGGCCGGTAATTATTGGTAGTGCACATTCTTTTAGTTTAATTTCCGAAACAAAATCAAACGTCCTTCCGATTCTGACGAATCATCAGGTCGTGATCGCTGTCGGAAGATTGGCTGGAATTTTAAATTTAATTCCATTTCCTTTCATTTACTCCTCATTCGTCATATCATCATCAAACCTAATAATCGGAAGTCGACTTTCACTGTTTCCGAACTTCGTAATCGAATTCCGTAGAAGTGAGGCTCTCTGTAAGTTACTACGAGCAGCAGATTAATAGAACGCAGCATCATCAAACTACGTAATACTGATGATTAGTAATGATGATGGAAGCGACCAAATCGCTTACTCATTTGTTTCACAGACAAAATAGACCTACTTTGTCTACCGGGAGTTTTAACTCCACTAAAGTAAAAGTAAATTAAAATTCCACTTTCAAAAATTTGAGAAAAAAACCGTTTCTACTATGGGAAAGAAATTAATATCAAACTTTTTCAAAAAATTTAAAATAGAAAAATTAGAGTAAAAAATGCGAAATAGGAGCATTAGGATTACGTTACATACAATTGAGTACAATTGAGCATTTCGTAAATTCACAAAATTGAATACATGCGTTTAGGTATGTATGTTTTAAAATCAATTTCACTTATTCATTGGACTTAAGAAGAACAATTATTTCGAATCTGTTCTGAGTAAACAGGTCGGATACAAACAAGCTTATTTCACATTCTGAAATATGCAAATACCAAATACTAATGCATAAAGGTTTCTTGCAAAGATTTGAAAAAATGAAAATAGAAGGGTTGGCTCAATTTGTAAAAGCATAAATTGGAAGATTTATTTATTGCTTTGATCTATGTAGAAATGTAAAGATTAAGGGTGAAGAACCTCCTCCAGTAATTCGCAACTGGTATTTAGCATGATGTAATTTTAACATAGACAAACAAAACACGACCACAATACACACAGTGACAGTAAATATACCTACAAGTAAATACAGTTAATTCTGGCTGCTGTACTTAAGTGATGTATCATACTTATACTCTCCTCCTGCTTCTTCTAAAAGCAGACATGAACTCCTTGGCCTCTCAAAATAAAATCTAATCCTTCAACAACCTCGTGAATGGAAGTCAAGTCAACAGAGTTCCTTCCCATTTCGCTTATTACCGTGTCCGCATTCTTCCTTCCTTCCCTTCCAAAGACCACGCCATAAAATATGAATAATTAAATTTCAATAATCACATTTCCAGTTCATTTCCATTTACGCCGCCTCATCACCCTCCGCTTGAAATTCTAATTCAATTTCAAATTCGTGGCTTGACTGTTTGGTTGTGAAGGTAAAAGAAAAGTGAAATACCCACTTACTTTACTACCTGCCTACCTACGAAGAAAAGCGATGTGAAATTAAAATTGTAATTAAATTTTCACTTCTGCATTTCTCAGCTTTTGAAAGTTTCGAGAGCGTACGAGAGTACGAATGCTCGACGTCTTGACTGTGTGAGCATTTGTGAACCACAGCTGATTTTATGCCTGTGAAATTCCGTTCTGTCTTCCTTCTTCCATTTACATTTCTTTCATTATTTCGTTCGTCTTTGCCTCTGTGGTTTCAAAATTCCTCATTATTTTCGCTTGTGTATATGTAGGTAAGTGCATCATGTAGAATGGGGGAAGAAGAGGAAGCGAGTCGGTATTTTGTAGGTAACAATGTATGTAGTGGAATACATACGAGGATGAGATGAGAGGAGCGAGGAGAGTACCTTTGTGTGTAGAGGCTATGGTTGTGTTCACTCACTTAATTAGCACGAACAATGATAATTATAATTAATTAGAATAATAAAGCATTTAGCACATCCTACGCTCGTCTTAGTCTTCGTCTTCGTCTTCGCCTTCTTTATTCTTCTTCGTTGAGACTGCTGGAGTCACTTCAGTCTTGTGCTATGCTATATGTAGTAAGCAATGCTGTGCAAAGTACAGAGATAATTGTGTGACGGAAAGTCTACTGCACACACCACTAGTTCCTAAATAGTAATTAATCATGTTTTACAAATGCTTTGTCTGTCCAATGTATTCACACTGGCCGTTTGTTAAATTTCTCTCGTTTAAGCAGAAGGCACTCGAAGAAGATGATAATGAAATTCTATAACTAAATCTGAACACAATTATCACTTCAATTATTCCCCCACCATCATTCTCATTTTCCAACCGTAGGTTGACGTCAGTGTTGCGGTGTGACTAAAACTAATTATGCATTACTAATAAACATCTAATTACACATTTTGCCTACTCAATTATCTACACCTAAGTGTAGTCATTATCTTATCTGACCTTTTCCCAATGCAATGATATGCTATCGTATCGTATCGTATCGCATCGTATCGTATCGTATCCATGGTATGGTATGGTAGGGTACGGTATGGTGGCCGTTGACTTTGAATTACATGTACAAATGTGTAATGCTCGTCCAGAATGCCTTTGAGCTTTGGCATTAAAACCTTGAGTTGAGTATTTATACCGCGGTTCTCCACATGGGGGAAAGAAGACGAGTAATTAAAGTAATGACACGATCTTTGAAGACACTCACAGAGTTAATCCGGAGGATAAAACCAGCATTAAAATCATTGGGTGAATAATGAGCAAATTTAAATTTCTGATGCAAGGAGATCATGCCTTGGAATCTTATTAGGGAGGAATGGAATAGTAATGCGGGAAATTAATTCCAAGTAAATTTAGCTTAGGATTAGTTGAGATGTTAAGCTGCGTTGTATGAAGGTACATTATAATGCTCATCCACTATGCTAGGTTGGGATGAAAGCGGCAGAAATTAGAATTAGAACTGGCCTTAAGTAAGTACTTAGGTAGGCCGGTTGGTACTTTAAGCGGATTTGAGGGAGAAGTGAAGTGAATTTTATGCATGAGGAATGGGAATTGAGTTTGCAAAGTTTATCACCAGTGGATTTTGATTTAGTAGTATAATTAGATTCAATTATTCTTGTTCCTCGGTGTATTTATTTATTTACTTATCTTTTCTTTATTTTTATTTACTATTCCGAGTTCATTTATTTAGCTATTGCTATTAAAACTTGCATTAATTGTGATGCAGAATAAGAAAACTAATATAAATACAAATTCGTACAAAGCTTTTAATCGCTCCTCTCTAGCTGTATACGAGATGGGAATCGAACATTCAATACAAAGAGGTGCCTACAATTCGAAAGAGCTAGCTTTTGATTTTATCTCGAACAGATTTTAAAAGGTTGAATTGTAATCAGAAACTACTTTTCAAAACCGCTATTAGTAAATCACAAATGTAGTTTTTCATAATACTCTACTGCAGTAATCTTTTCAAAGAAAAAAAGTAGCAGCCTTAAAATTCAAAGGTTTGGATGTTGGGACTTTATGTATATGTGTCCGTACTGTAGTGAAACTTTAGCTTCATCCATAAGATCATACGTAGGAGAACCCATGCTTTTTAAAGTGTAAAATCCAAAATGACTTTTTCAAAAAGTACGATTTCATGCAAATCAGTTTTTTAAAGAGTGAAATTATTGAAAACAAATTTTTCAAACTGATCGTGAGTCATTTGAAATAAAAGCTGCATTTTAAAAAATACACTTTTATTGTAAACAACTTTTTCTATGAGTGTAATCTTATTTAAAACTGCTTTTTAAAAGGTGCAGTTATTACTTATTTTCTTACATAAATATAATTTAAAAACACCTTCAAAACGCGGATTTTTGTCCATTTTAGCCTGTTTAGTGGATACAAATGAAAATTCAGCCTTCGAAAGTATCTCCTGTGCCCAAAATGCAAATCCGAAACGGATTTCGTATGATAATTTAAAACTCTGCTGCTTTTGCATTCATTATTTGAGATGCCTAGCATTTTTAGACAACAACGTGATGTATGTAAATTGTGTACAGTCAGTCGACTCCCGGCACGTATATATGTACTAATGCAGATGTAGAAACGCCAAGCTGTTAAAAATAATCGTTCAAAAGCAGAAAATGACGCAATAAAAGTGAACAAGATTGAAAGGCGTAATCACATTCATCACAAATAATAAAAAGATGGAAATAATACAAGAAATAATACAACATTATCATGCCCCTTAACACTTAAGCTAAAATAACTCAATCTCCATTCGACTTACCTGTGCCCTTGAAGGAAATCAACAATTGCATGCTTGAGCATTCAATTCTTTTTAAAAATCCGAACAAAAACATTATGTCTTTTTTGGAACCATTATCTTGATCTCCTATGGTCTCGTATTTCATAGTAGTGTTTTAAATTTTGAATAAATTTAAATGACTTTTAGAGACAGTACTTCGTTGTATTTCATTGTTATCTAAAAAGTCGTCCTCGTCGTCCTTCCATATCTGCCTCTACATACTTGTGCTTCTGTCAGTGTCACTGTCTCTCTCTGACTGTCTGTCTGTCTGTCTCGGTCACGTCTTTCCACTCGATCACATAACACACAAAAAAGCAAATTACAATAAATTACTATTCTCACAGCAACTCATATGTGACTCTAACCAACTACAAACATGAACATAACACGATCATGATCATGATCATGATCATGAACACTAGCAACCCATAAAAAGAATAAAGGGAAAGGAGCCAAGATGAAAATAAAAATGGAGAAGGAGAAACCTGACCTGACAAAACCCATGTAATGCCTTTTAAAAATACATAAATAAATAAATGCATACAAACCTTTTAAGTTTCAATCTGAATTGAATTTAAAAGTCCATGTGTATTGACAACTACACAAAGTTACCATCAGTCAAAAGTCACGGTGTAGAACAAAACGAGAAAGAAATCCAAATCGAGATTCCGGAACCCCAGAATCAGGTTTATTTCTTTGGAATCATCACTTTGAAAAAAGTTGCAAGATAAATGAACATGTAGAAATTACTTGGTTTATCTGAACACCGAAACCAAAAAAACGAAAAGAAACGAAATGCATGATATCGAGATAATTTAAATAATCTACGACAACTAAATGGTATAAATTAATAAATTACTTTTCCTGTATTCTGTCATCTTTCTCTGAAAATCATTTATCTTCAGACTTGAGTCTCCAGTGTTGAAGGGAATTAATGGGAAGACGAAGAATGAAATAGTAGCTTGGAAATCTGAACCTTACACAACAAATAAGATGTAAAAAAGGATGCTTTAATCGTATGATGACAAAGACGACGCTTACACTGTACAAATTAATGTGTCTAAAACTCAAAAAGCTTACTCTTATGCATTTAGTATATTTATGAATACAGTTAGGATGGATCATAATTATATTAACATACGAGTAGGCTTCAAGCTTGTTTTCTTTCCGTTTTAAGATTTCTTAGTTTTTACAGTGTACCTTATTCCATAATTAAAATTTAGAGTGTGACAAAAGACGAGTGACAGGATAGAACGAGTATTATTATAAAGGAGTTTTCACGTGGGAAAGCAGTTCGACCTCCAGTGAGACAAACTTGTATTGCGATTGTCATCTTTGGCTTGGACTTGGCAGTGATCTTTGTTGAGTAATATTAATTGCCATGAAATGTTGGCTGACGACAGGACAGTTCAGAATGCAAAGCACTTAGAAACAATATCAAAGACTGTGTCAGTATTATTATTTATAAGCATCAATTATTATTAATAAGATGCAGCATTGAAAAGTAGTTCTGTCATGTTCTGTCATGTCCCACTGTGATTGCGACAGGAATTTCAAACAGAGTATAGACTACTATGTACACATAATAATTATAAATACATACTGTTGCGTGACCGTGGCCATGACCATTCCGACTCACATTTCAATTGCCAATACGCAAATAAATACTGAATATATGGCACAAGAATTATGCGTAGTGTTCAGCGTATTTAGCATTGCTAAACTTATATTTATCATTACGAGGGTAGGATGATTTGTAGGAACATTTTTATCGGTACTAGCATTAGCATCCAGGAATAGCGTTAGTATTTATTAGTGTCGACGTAATGTATGTAATCCCGTGCTCTTTCTTTGTCCCAAACTTACCCTTTCTACATCACAACTTTTCTGTCTTTGGTTCTTTGAAGAGCGAGAGATGGAAAAGCTAGATGTGTCTGAAAGGAAATTTGAACGAAAGCTAAAGCCAAAGTAAAGTCAACCCAAAAGAAAATAAAGGACGAAGTTTAGGCTATGAAGCTGATACTTAAGTTGATGTTGCTGATGATGTCGATGTCTTGTGTATAATTTAGGCTTTGCCATGTATTTAGTGTTTGAAAAGAAGGAAATAAAAGACGATATCAGATTTACGTGGGTTCCCATCTGTTTAGAAAATGAAGGATGAGAAAACGCCCTGTGGGGATAAGTGTAATTAACAATGCTAGCAAAGGTTTGGAAAGTGCAAAAAGGTATATCTGAGGCAAGAGAAGTACATTTTTAACTTTTTATCATGGCATGGGGAACAAAATATTTGCATAGATAGGCCACGTTTCCTATTTGTTCTAATTGATCCCCGGACTCAAGTATAACCAAGAAGAGCGTCTATTTTGGGAAAAGTGTCCCGTGGTTCTATTCTAGGAAATGCGGTTTTGTAGTGCAATTTGTTCTATAGGCGATTGTGGGGTTTTTGTAAATATATCGATTTCATCTTTGACTTTTCATAATAGTTACAGCATTTTTTCAAATAAGTGATCGCGGTTAATTTAGTATTTGAAACGTTAGCAAAGAAAAGATTTACAATTTTTGAAATAACAAAGTTGTAAGGTCATTCATTTCATGTAAGGCTTTATACATACATGTGTTTTTGAAACAGTGTAATTATACATTTTTACACCTTTTCGAAAATCGCGATTTAAGAATTTTGAAGATATTCAAGATGTTATACAAACATGTACTTGGTGCATATTTAACAAAAGCACAAATTATTTTAAATTATAATAATGCAATCGTAGGAACAATCGAACCTTTTCTAATACAAACGTATGATTATCACATCCTATCCTACTCTAAACAGTTTGGAATTAATGAAATTGAAATAATCGTATTTGGAATTCGTAAGAGGCAGGAGTACACAAATGGTTCAAGTAAAATTCACTCCGAGGCGACGCGACGTGTAGTTACAATATTTTGCGCCCTCTCTCCATTCAATAAATCATAAGGACATTATCTACGAACGATATCTACAAACAATAGATTTGCACAAAAGAAAGGAGCTGAAAGAAAAGAAGAGGGAATAATAATTAATTACCGAGCGCACAAAGCAGGAAAAAAGAGCGAACGATGCCACAAGGAAACGACGCAACGTTAACCTTTGCCTCAAACCTTCTCTGTGCCTGTGAGCTGAGGGCAGAGCAATGGATATACCTATTCGCCCTTTCCAATTAATAACCCAACGGCTATCACTCCGTTCACCTGCAAAATGCAAATCCCTTGCGTTGCAATTTATTCTTCCATGCTCATCATTAGTTCATCCAAACACTAATAATAATAAAGTTTATAAAATCCGGGGTAAAGAAGTCAAAGCTGAAGGAAAGTCAAGACAAAAAGTTGTCAGTGGCAATGCCAATGTCAAAGTCAGTGCTGAACTGAAATTAAAATCAAAAACAAATATCTTTATTAACTATTAGCACTTTTCTTCTAAAATCATAAATTTATGCAAAAAATTCAAGCACTAATTTTGACATGATCGTGCCATATTTACCCATATTAGAGATTCAATTTCTTAATTTTTTTTTACTGTCAGGTCAATTTGGTGCATAGCAACTAATGAACTTTAATGGTAAATACATTTTCAACTACCGTGTACTGATACCGTGATACCTGTGTATCACAGTTGCATGACACCAAATGAATAAAAACAGACCTCCCATGCATTTCCATTTGTTAGCTCACTGCACATTCATTAGGAATGGTATCAATGGTAAAGGGCCAACTACTCCAGCTAATAGATTTCTCACACTTATCCATTCACTTTTTTTTCTTGCAGTATTATGACAAAGGGTAAAGTGTGAAGTTTATATGCATATAATATACCTATGGCTAAGGCTATGGCTCTGTTTGGTGATTCTGCACATGGCTGGCACACCTGGGGTGCGGTGCCTTGTCAATATTTCAGCGCTCGACGGGCTGTCACAATAAACAGTCGGCTGTTTTTCCTCCCCGATCTCTGTTTTTTTTCACGTTTATTCTTCTGCTTCAGTAATTGATTTCTTTATGCATATAACGGTGTCTGCGGGTGAATGGTAATGGTGTCTAAAATAAATTTTCTCGAAAATAGGTGAAAACTGCGAGGTTTAAAACTTTAAAAACAGTGTCATTTGCACTCATTTATGTATGTATAGGGAGTTAAAAGGTTTTGAACCCTTGAGACAAAACGAAATTAAGTATTAGAGTTTTCCGTTACCAAAGTACCTACATACTTGTTAGTTCAAGACGTTCTCTCCCTCTCCCAGAATGCATAGACATGCCCCATTGTGTTTCTACCAATGTTTGGACTTGCTTCATTTAATTTATTATAAGAATTTTAAACGTTAAAGCGATTTTTCGTTAAAAAATTAAAAAGTTTTTATAAAGTTTTCTAAAAAGTTGTTGGAAAAAAATACAAAACATTTTGGAGCTTTAATTCCTTGTAACCTCTTTGAATATAAGGTCGCAAAATATCATTTCGTTATATGTAAACACAAGTTGCTACAACGTTTACAAACTTATAACGAGAAAACGAGAACCATTATTAATTTTTAGAGTATTCTAAGTGCAATAAATGAAATGAAAGATTTGCTTCCTTCACAACTCCTTTATTTGGGCTGAATCAAATGAACGCGATTTCTCCATTAGAAAGAGTACCTATAGCAGGTAGGATGATCTTCTAGTTTCATCTGGGAAGGCAAAGGATAATTTGATGGAGTTAGTGGTTCTTTGTGGAAAAGTGTTTGCCAGGACTAATCCGTCTCCATATATGTACATATGTGGTTGTGGTTGTTGTTGTTGCTGCTAATGCGGCTGTTACTTTTGGGACCAAAGTCAAAGTCAAAGCTAAGACCAAAATGAGAATGAAAGTGAATGGGAAATGAGGACTAATTACAAGACTGGCGGGACGAGTAATTAATGTTTTTGTTGTTTGTACACACAATGAAGCAAAGACTGTTGCTGTTTGCTGTGATTAGGTAGAGGAAGGAAATGCTGATTTTGCTTTTGATTAAATTTATTAATTGGTTAATTTGCTGGAAAGAGAGTAGATTTGAATGAGGCATCCAATTAAACGACCATTTAGAGGCAGGCGTTAGGCGTCACTAACTAAATGCCAAAACGAAGGATATGTGAGTCAGATAAATAAGCACATTACACACTCACCCATCTGACAGACTAACGAGATTAGGAGAATAAATAATTATGCAAGATTACACACACCGGACTGCCACTGATAAAGATAGGCTTCTATATAATTACGCACTGTATCTATGCAGTTTCGTTTCAATCGCTTTCGCTTAGTCTTCTTCCTACATTTCTATTTCGCGATTGCAGCAAGAATCATAACCAGAATCACAAGAAGGAAAGCAAGATGAACCAAGTAGGGAGTAAGGCAAGCAGCTTCCTCATCATCATCATGTATTAAAGTTCAACAGGACTGCATGCAATTTCTGTTAGTTTGAAACTGGAAATACAAAGTAGGCACACTGCAAAACTAGTGATCGGCATGGTCTGGTCTGGTCCGGATTTTGTGGTCTGGTCTGGTCCGAATTCGTGGGACCAGACCATACGGTCTGGTCCGGGTCACGGACCA
>JAAXYX010003520.1:0-14220 GCA_036851915.1 Ptenothrix huangshanensis | reverse complement strand
GCTGCAACTGATGAGTGTTTATTTTCAAACGTAGAAAATCATTATTTAAAAAATAATCTAATTTTGGAAAGCAATGGAAATCGCATTGTGATTGGAAATGCATCTGAATTTGTAGTAGCAGTCATTTCAGCAAAAAAACTGTGTTCTGAACATCTGAAATTAAATTAAAGCATATTCTAGCACAAAAGCTATGCTTCAAAATGGAAGAAGCGTATTTATAATTTGCTACTGTCTGAGAACTAGCAATAAGTTTAGGGAATACAATACAATAACATAAGTACCTAGGTATAGGCACCTATATAATCTGAACCACGACTGAGAATTCCAAATACTTATTTGTAATGTTCAGCAACAGTGTATTGAGATCGAATGGCTGGTGAGTGTGATCAACTTGTGCTGGTACCTATTCGATACCTATTTAGATCAGCTGTGAATGAAATGATAGAATTTCAACCTCAGCAGTAATGGTGCTAAAATACTATATCGAGAATAAAATAATGGTTGCCCACAACATGATGTCATTTACATCTGGAATCTGCAGTGTGCTATTAAGTTACACCAGCACCTATAAGTAATTATTTCAGCTTAAAAGAAGCACTCACGTACACTTACCCTTAAGTAATTTTATGAAGAAGGAAATAGAGTTAAAATCTCCATAGTGTGATTACGCCATCTCGCTAATGTGAATCTTACATCTTTCTTTTGCATACTATTTACTATTACTAAAAGTGTATTTTACTTTTAACTTTAACTTAAGTAGTATAGCATTTAGATGGACGTCGCCGTCTTTGATTTTTTATTAGTTTCGTATACACATACATGTAGTATTCGTATCCATAAACTTTTTCCCAGATTCGTTTAAGCGGGAGCAAATAAACTATTTTTTACGCTAAAATTAAATATGTGTTGTAAATGTCACTTTTGAACATTTACCATAAGCACGTGTGCGGTAACGTTGTGGATGTACGCCTACACTCACTGTAAGTACTTTTACATGGTTAAACGCAGAGAGCATATGGGATGGACTGGGGATTGAATTCGATTTCAGTAGAAGTGGAAATACAAATCCGTATGCAGAAAAGAAGCCTTAGATCTAGAAGACCTTCGAGACATTTGTTGCCGAAGAGTCAACGATATTACGTGCGTAAATATATAGCTGTTTAACTAAACTACTTGCATAGTTGTGCATTACGGTCGAGTCGGAAGCATAATGGAGATTGTGGTTCTTTGTTTTTATTTTTATGGTCTGTGGCCAAGAGAGCAATAAAGTAGGTCATTAGACGAAGAAAGATACAATTCTAATGCACGCTGACAACAGAGCTACACAACCGCTAGTATCGTCCCAACTAACGATGAGTACATACACCGCACACTCTTGTACTGACGCAGTCTTGCAGGATTAGCTTTTAAAGAAGTGAAGAACAAGAACTAAGGGAAACCCAAGACAAAATACTTAGGCACATTAGGATAGCTATATGCAACTAAGTTTCAACTTTACCCAGCTAAACGTAACCAATTTGTAAAAGTACCTACCTACATGAATAATCAGGTTACTGTACCATTGCCGTTTCCGAAGCCGATCCCGATGCGTCCCTCGGTCGGTATGTTGATGTTTCTACATTTAACATTTCGTTTTGAGTTGGAGTTACAAATATAAACAGATGATTGCAAACAAGTATGGATTTTGCTGATAGTACCTACTTGAGCATACCTACAACTTCAGTTAGTTTAAGTAATATATTCGAAACTAAGCTCGTGGGTGCATGAAGTAAGACTCAGACTAGCAGAAGATGTTGGTGCTGGTGTTTGACGGCTTCGGCTTTGGCTTCGGCTTCGTCTTCTAAATCCAACTCCAATTTCGTGAATACATCTGGCAGAGTTCACTACCAATTTGTCCATTTCTTGAATCATGAACGTAATTCTACTTCGCTCGAGGATCAAGTTGCCTTCATGTTGTAACTTGTTAACTTCCATTTTAGAAACATATTGCTACTAATTTCAAGTATATTAACCTTAACAATAATTGCTTCTGATTTCCTTCGGGTTCACATGCTGACTTTGATGCTGGTTGAGTTCATAAAGTAGAAACTGCAGCTTGTATGTCAAACAGTCAAATCTGTAGTGATAAGCTTAACTAATTGAATAGGTACTTAAAGAAGGACCTACCTCCTTACATTAATGCACCTAATCCGTTCAAAGGATGTTCCAACATGACAAAAACACGTTCTCTCGATTCCGATCCGATCCAACTCGTCTTTTTAGGCAAGCATGCATTATGTGACATAAATATTTCATTAGCATGTTAGATACATTTGAATTTAAATTTCACATATGTATCTGGATTAAATGAAGCATAATTTGTGAGTACAAGGAAATTCACGAGGGTTGCCGCTTGTCTTGTTTCCAGAAGCATCTGTAGGTCTATATAGTTATATATACATTATACCTATACTTTTGGAAACTGAGTACAGATACTAGTAATAGTGCTGGAAAGCAGCCGTAAATTAAAAGATTAATTCGACAGATGTTTACAGCCAAAAGATATTCAAAGTGAAGGAGGTACGTGATGCTGAATGCGGAATAAAGATGATCGAACTGACCAATAATTGCAGGATACTACTTTTATGGTAATGGTACCAGGGGAGAGTACAAGATTGTATTTCGAATTTTCAATCAGCAATTTATCAGTACACAGTACACACTATAAAATTTGTTCCCTAATGTCGTTTTTTGTATAATTATTCACACACAGCACAAACTGAGTTTCAGACTTATGGGCATACCACGTTTTTTATTGAAGTTATGACAGTTCTCTCCGTCTTCTCAAAATAGGTACAATTTCTACTCTACATACACAGAGAGAGGGAGCAATAATTAAAATTAAGCTGGCTGTTACTCACATAAGCTTTGAGACACATTGTAAGACTAGCACTAATCCGATAACATGCATTGCTACAAAGTACCCATTTCCATTTTGAAAATTTACACACATAATCGAATACTCTTTAAGCCGGGACATTGAATTTTACATCCATTTTGAAAAGTTATTAAGTTTTGAAATTCGATACAGACTTTTCGTTAGTATACTTCATTTCCATTTAGTTTCAATTTGACTTTTGAGATACTTTTTCTCCAGAAATCTCGTATTTCTATACATACTTGGCTTGAGAATTTTGAGATGGGTACTACAGTTTCTAACAGTCTATGCATGGGGAGCAGATGCAAGCTTAGATTTGCCCGTACAACATCTTTATTAAGTAGCACAGCGGCCCTTGCCATGAAATTGCATAAGGAGGAATGATGATGTGGCTTTCAGTGATTACAGTAATATTGTTGCAAGGAAATCCTTTATTTGTTCACTCTATCCATGGATGATGTGATCGCTTACGCAAAGGATTAGGTAGTTTTTGTGCTGGTATAGAAAAATCACAGACACGCCACGCCAGGCTGCAAACAGACTAAGTTAGACCAAGGAGGAGGATGTGATGATGTAATCGATGGTCTGTAGATATGTTTGTAGCCCAACTCGGTGACCTCCTTCCTTCAATTCCAGCAAAACTGATTCAAGTTTGTCAACACAATCACTATCACGACATCTTGGGCAATGCGTCTTCGTCGAGAGGAGACCTGTATCAATAGTCAATTAAATTGGGATTTAGTTCCTAGTAGTAGATCTTCATTATTTAAGAAGCATTCCAAATGATTAATCATTTTTGACCCAATTTTAGAAATGTAACAATTAGTTTTTCGTTACCGTTTAAACTTTTGGCTTCAGGTCAAAGAAAATTTTAAACTTAAACCAGCATAAGTCGCTACTCTGGGCGAATACATTAGTAGACCTACAACTACCTGCACAAACGGATCAAACAATCACGACCAACACCAACTGTAACAAACGCAGTTTATCAAAAGCTCCTATAAAATTACCAATGTCAATTCAAAGGACATCAACAAGAAAGATTCGTTTGGTTGAATAAAATTAGGAATCCAGACAGACAAAGAGGAACAGCATAGTGGATGGAATGGGAAAATAAATGATGGTGATGGTGAGTCACCACCACCATACCAGGAATTTCTTGAAGTATAAGTGACAGAACGAAGTGGAAGATGCACAACTATTTACCATCCGGGTTCTATTTGTCCTGACAAGCAAGTTGTGGAATGGAACAGATTTAGAATAATCTCTAACTCTGAAACCGAACTGAAGCTGACTTTTAGACAGGTTATAGGTTCGAGTTCTAATCTAAAACTTATACTAGGCTGTATATAGTATAATTATAATGAAACGAATTTGGCTTGAGACTTGACTTAACTTGCGATGTGATCCTCTACATTGGATGAACATCATCGCATCGGATTCGGATTCGAAATCGGAAGCAAGTTGCATATTGAATTTGAGTGTGAGTCGGAATCTATAAAGTTAGACTGGTGTGGGAGAATGAAAGTAAGAAAAAGTTTAATAAGTAAGGTAATTAAAGGGAAAGAGGGGTTGATTTGATATGTAATTGGATAGGAGGAGTTGTTTGGGATGAAATCTGAAGACATGAACTGCACACCAAATCGTTGGGCTTGGAAAGCAATGTATTTGGCTCTGTCTGGCTTGGGCTTGGGCTCGGATTCGGATTCGGATTTGGAGAAAGGGATTGGGGACCTGGGGCTGAAGAAGTGAAGCTGTAAGACTTAACTTTTATAGTGATGCGATGATGGTAGTGATGGTGATGGTGATGCTTAATACAAAAAGGTAGTTGATGTTAGTAGTTGTATATAGTTACACTGACACTATCCAACACTTTTGTACTCGAAGTCAAAGTCATAGCTTGGCAACTCAAACTGATTGCAAGATTGAATCGATGGACAGGGAATGATTAACGAGCTTTTGGATTTGGATTTGGATTGGGATCATCAACGCTTTCTCATGGTAAATTACGACCATTACCTCACTACTTGACACTTGACTTGGCTACATACTAGTAAAGTATACAGAGACAGTGATCAGCATTTCTCATTTGCGACTCCATATGGTTGAGTAACTTCAGTCATCTGCCACTCTCTTCCCTTCTTTCTTCTTTTAGTGACATTGGGACCCTTATTTTCAATTTTATTGGCCTTCATCTATTTTATGCGGGCGATGAAAGCAGATTTCATTAAGAGATTGTCGCTCAGGTACCTTTAGTCTTGTTCAGTATCACAACTTTCGAGTCAGTTTACGTTCATTGCGATATGCTTAGCTTAACGGAGGAGTATATTATAGTTTTGTGATAATAACTTATTATAGGGGCACACAAATCACAGTAATTATCACAATCATTGACTTTACCATTGTACTCTAACTTATTGCACGGAGTTTCTTCGAAGTTCCAACACTGAAATTCAAAACAGATAATTACAATATGGGAAGATTCCTTTGGCAAGAGGTAGATTTCTAAAATAATGAAATCTATGCCTGACTTGCTGTCTGGAATATGTATGTAGTACAGCGCGCGGGATGAGTTTGGGTAATTAAGCCAAAACTAGAATGAGTTGTTTAGCAGACTAGAGGAAGTAAAGTAAATACGACATAAATGCAATATGATCATTAAAGTTCACGCTTCTATGCTTCACAAGTAATACTGAAAGTAAGGATTTAAGAAACACGTCAGTCATCGATCAGTAACAAGAAAATAACAAATATTTCCTATATTGTGTTCCTATAGTGTGGGATGTTACAGTAAAGCTCACTTTAAGATGCAAAATCGGGGAGTCTTCCCATTCCGACTCATCCTACTCGTTTCGATACATCCAGGCAATGTTAAGCAAATGGCTAAGCCACATCAACTGTACAAATATATTTCAATCTGGATTCCGTTTTGCAATCAATTTTACGATACAAGGAAAATCCATTATCTACCATAGAAGCTATGCAAGCTTGAATGTCCATCGCTATCTCATCCGTATCGTGAGTGGATGTCAACATAGCACCTGAATAACCTGGAATCGCCCCCTGAGCGATGATGAATTTGTTATCTTTCAGGACATTCGGATATAGTTAACACTGTCCGGAGTTAGATTTCCAGTAGATATGTGTTTGAAAGTCCATTGCATATTGCATACCTATGACGCTGTCCGTAAATCTGTGTTATATTAAACTGCATTCGTTATACAAATGCATAAAGGGATCACGATTCAGTTGGTTCCACATCAAGCGTCCAAGAATCCTCAAAGAAATCGCTCAACAATCAGACTAGACTAGACATTTATGCTTTAAATGAATCCACTGGATTCCTAGGTTTGTTGGATGTACAAACGTCATTCCTCTGCACAATAACACATATTTATTTAGCACCTTGTGGATAACCTTGCGGAATCGGAGGAAATAATATGTAAAAGGGGCTAATTATATACCCAGGTAGGTATTCTCTAATAATGACCAGGTTATTGTCTGTCCTAAACACACTATTAGGTACTATTAGTCTGCATGTGTTTCGTAGGTCCTGTGTCTACTGTGTAGTCCAGATAGAAACGAAACTCAACTATACCCTCAACTTCCCTACTAGCAACATTGGCAGCGCTGAAGTGTGGCGCTCCAGTTTCCTTCCTGAACTGACACAGTCTGGAAGATGTGAAGATCTGAAGAAGGCACTTAAATCTAGTGCAGGTATTAAAACATTTACGGTACATTAAATCCGTAACGTAAACGTAATATTTATTTTGCTATAATTATACAGATTTGTATCTATATTTGAGCATACATAGATGTATTGTTTGTTTTCAAGGGGAAACTCAAGCATCCGTCACGTCGATTCGTTCTCTAGCTAGGTACTACAGCTAAAGCACGGTGGTATAATTACCATTCCCATTTATCCACCATACACAATTATCTTTCGCTCTGTCGAAATTCTTGTAGTACATAGTCAAAATTGACAATGACAATCTAATTATATGCCAACTTCATACTTGTAGGTATGTATCCATAGCACTTGACTGGATGATGACGGTCGAATCCGAATCCGAATTTGAATGCGAATGCGACTACGAGTTTAAACAACCTGGAACTTGGCGTGACGTTGAGGAAGCTGACAGTGAAATAATGAAACTCCGTTCCGTAGAAATAAAGAGGACCATGGATGTATGTAGGTTATGTGTGGTATGGTACCGATGTTTTGGGTGTTTTAGCAAAAGATTCAGTTTAAATTCCACGCTGTTGGACACCGTAGTTTAGTTTCAGAAATTTCGTTTATTTAAAGCAAACAGAAACAAGAGTAACTTATCAAATAATATACACACTGGGGGAAATCGCACTCCATTATGTGCAGCAATATACCTACGCAGACTGTCGTTTATTACCTCCTTACTGGCGGTGCGCCCATGTATCTCATGTGTAACTAAAATGTGAATTTATCATGCCTACCACAACGTTTTCCTTTAACTATCAGTTGTGCTCAAGTCCAGCTCCAGATACAGCTCATATAACCCAAAACAACCTAACGTTCAAAGTAGGTATGCCCTACGATTTTCATTTCAAAAGTTTAGTCTTCCAAAATCCTTTCATAAATCATGGATTATTTAAATCACTCCAGACCGCCTGAATTTTTCTAAGAAAACGCAGCGATTCATCACAAAGTACGATATTCAAATAAATATGAAAGTCACACAAGTCCTACTTTTAAATATTATTCGTAATTTTGAATTACATTTTCGACTCGGTTGCAGGATCTGGAACCAGTGTGACTGATATATTGTATGGAAATATGAATTCGGCTCCCCAAACGTTCCGACTATTATGTATATCTATATAGAAGCAATAAATAATTTCAACTCAAGCAAGACATTAATTTAAATCAGAGTCACAGCGCAGGAGGACTGTAGCTGGTTCAGCAGCCAAAATGCTCACAATGCCTTTTTAATTTTAAGCAGTCAGTCAACAGCCAAGTCTTACTGAATCACAATATTAATTCTGTTTCCTTTTGTATGTAAGTCGACGACTAGAATTCCATGATCTTGTTTTGCTAAAAATGCGTAAATTATGTACTTTATGCTGAAGCCTATTTCCCTGATTGTCTGTAATTAGTGTAAAAATGTTGCGTCAGCTAATCCTTGATTATTTTCCAAATGTTTATGGGGCGCGACATTTTGATCTTTCTCTGCTACTAAAATGAGTCTAACTGGTAATTGCTTTTTGTGCGTGCTCCGTTTTCCTCGCTGAAAATTAATTTCAATGAATATCATTTGACAAAATACCCATTCGAGAAAAAAGGCAGGAAATTACGTGCGGAACTAAATAAAAGAATCAATATAAAAATTAGAATAATTAGGTAGCTCACGATCCGTGCAGAAGGTCCCAATTTTTTAACCTTAGCATTAAAACTAATCACTTGTTAACATAAAACAGAAGACAAACTACAGCTAACTGCCGTAGATTTTTTCGTACTTTTTAGTGTTTCTAGACTAAACTACAGAATACAGATATCGTCATGATTGTAAAGTGCCGGCATTCAAGAAATATAGTTTTTGTAGGAAAATCCCTGGCATTTTGAATTTTGCTTGGTAATTGTCACACTCCGATATATAATGACGACATTATTCATTAAAATGCAGCCCAGCATTTCCCTCAAGCCAATTGATATTCCACGGCTGTAGATTTTTGCAAGTGGAAACGAATCAAGTCGAATTTTCATTTCCTATGTGACGCTGACTGAGGAAGCTGTTCTTTGTGGCAGTAGTAGTAGTAGGAAGTTTCAACGTTCAGTGCTACTTATACATTATGTTTGGTATATCAACACCTACATATATATATATATCAAGCTATGTATACAAAATGATGGGGTTGCTCGCTGGATTGTGCTTCTCGTGGAACTTTGCCGATGATATGTTTTTGGACTCTCTTACTTTTTCTTACTTGATGAAGATGAAGAATTTTGCTTCGGTCTTGACTTGGCTTAGGATGTATATAGCAAGTCTTTGTCACCAACTCGGATAGTTGATGAAAGGGAAATATGTGAGGAAGCAAGTAGCTGCACCTTTCCTATGGGAATTCCAGGGCTGAAGTCCCAAAATATATGATTAGGGAAACGGAGGGGCCAAGAAATAAGGAGGGGAAGTGTCAGGATTGGGAGTCCCAGAGCAATGTCACTTTCCAGAATCAACATAACAACGCCAAGTCAGTCAACTCGTTACGATCCTAACCTAATCCGTAATCCAATATCCTCCATTTCCCTCTGCGCTCATCTTATTTTCCTAACCGAGTCTACCGTCCGAACAAACCGAATTGCCAATGCCAATCCACTGTACTTGTCAACATCTACAGACGGCACACTCGATTCAACACTTCCTTCCAAATCAACTAGCGTATCTATGTATACCTACCTGCATAGATATATGCAATTTCGTCACTGTATACATATACAAATTCCCACTTCCTTCCTTCAGTACATTCACCCAGCCACTCAACTCTTTACTTTACATCTTACGTCACACATCTTCCCTCCTCAATTGTGGTTTCCCAAAGTAGCAATTGAAGACACTGCTCCAGCATCTTAGACTTACGTTAGACATCCTGAGATAGACACTTTGACTTTGCATCGAATGTGCTGGCAGGGCTTAATAGGAATTTGGGTCTTGCAGTCTGTATTCGGCTTCTGCATTCCTTCGAGATTCGAGATCGAGATGTCCGGTTGATTTCCTTGGTGTTCACACTTTTTAAAATGGTATAGCCTCTGCACACTTACTCTATACCCAAAGCTAAATGCATACTCTATTGAAATTCGACAGTTTTCGCTCCCACTTCGTGCCCGTCTTTTGTGGGTGAGTGTCATTTTGGTCGCCCGAAACCTTGAGCTAATTTAATTAAGGAATAGATTCCCAATCCTTTGTCCATGTAATTTATGAAAACAAGGGGAGTGAAAGCCCTGACAGTTGTTAGCCAGAGGCATACTAAGTAAGTATAGAGTGACGCATAGAACCTTTCGTTGTTGTATAACTACTAACTGCATACATACACAGAATTTTGCTAAATTGATAATCCTCAAGAAGTTCATTGCTCGTGGTTTGGTTTGGTGTGTCTACATTAAACTAATTCCATTAGAAGCAGACCGGAACGTTATAATCTCGAAATTGTTTGCAATGATACATTATGAATTTGGGGCTTGATGCAGTGTGATAGTGTTAGTGAAAAGGAAGGAGAGAAACAGAGAGAGGGAAAGCAAGTGTGATGGGCTGCTGTAGTTACCTTTGGAAGGAGAACTCTCGTTCTCGTTGTGAACTTGGTGTCCATTGTTCTCCTTCTTTTTACTGCCAACGACGTGGTTTTTCACGCAGTAAAAGCTTGGTGAAAAGCCTGCACGGTGAGTTCATGGGTTGTGGAGCAATAAGTTCTCATTGAGAATTCCTCGCCCACGAGAGTGAAATCCAAGGAAGCACCGAATGGATTCGTTTTAAATGGAATTTTATGTTGGTTGCACTTCCCCTCCCCGTGATAAAAGTCGACTTAATGACCACATCTTATGTCAATAAAAGACAGAGAAGAAAAGCAAGCAACGGTTCGGTTCGTCACTCTCCGTCAATCCGCCACCAGCCACAATACCAGTGACAGCACCAGCACCATCCCCCAGCTCATTTCTATCATTCTATCCTCCTCACGCTTCCTTCCTTCTTTTCTTCCACTTCTTCCACTTCTTTCACTCTCAACAAATCGGCATTCATCGTCAAAAACAAGGAAACCAACTCTAGGCGGATTCCACAAGTCATCCAATCGCTCTGCGTTCCGCTTCATTTAAGCCTGAATTTTAGATCGGATTCAAAGAACCAGGCCAAGCTTAGGCAAACCGAACCGGTAACCATTCCACTGTAGCATCCACGAGCAAACAACCATTCCCTTGCTCTCATGTGCTCCTTCCCAAAGATCCAGCTTCAAGTGAACAAACTGTCCCGGTCCTCATGAGTTTTGCCTTGCCTTTGCATCGCATCGCATCGCATCACATTCTATTTTTTAAGCAATTCTATTTTCCTGCTCGTTGTTACATTAAGCAAAAAGTTAATGGGCTCATCACACCTCCGTCTCCGGAAGATTGTCATTGTCGCACAAATACAGTAGTAAGATACGACACCATCCAAGTCCAAATCCAAGTCGAACGCCACCCTTTCACACTGGCGGTAGAACCATTTCATTCTAGACTGATATTCCACACTTTCTTTGCTGTCGTTGTCATTGTCATTGCTTTTACAGCGCAATCAACTTGCCTTTCTTCAATTCGCACTCATTTCACCTCAATTTCCACCATCCATTTCACCAGACATTTATCACACTTTCGTATGTACTTTACACATTTGCCTAAATCGGGAATTCCAACTTAATGCGCTATCGTTGGTGTTGGTGGAGAACTGCACTTGGAATAGAACGTCAAACTGTGTTCGACATAAGTGTACATTAGCAGCACAATCAACGATCAACCATCAACGTCAGTAATCATCGATTCAGGATTCCTTTTAGGAACACGTTTTCATCAGGTTTTATCCTTACTATGCAGACTCATATTTTTAAGTACCTCTCAGGAAGACAAAAGACAATGCTATGGGTGAGAATCTGATTATACACTCATTTTATTTTTCGCTCTCAAATTCTTCAGCTCACTGTATGTATAAGAATCTTAGAAGTCCCTAGAACCAGAACCAGAACCATAACCATAACCAAGACTTGGCCTTCGGACCGTGTTGTGACCGAGGGGAGAAGGAAGATTGTGAAAATGTTGAAATATTAAATTTTAAATTGTCCTGGTTGGACGAGTTGATTTAAAATATCGTAAACAAACCGTGCACTTTTGGACCATTGCGCCTTATGTAGTGTCTGTCGGACAACATTGCTTATCATCTTGCATAATATAGGAATGGAACGCCAAGCCAAGCCAGGCCAGGCAATGCCAGGACTCGACTGAGGCGAACACGCGTATATTTCACACACTTCACACGGAGACAGGGAGAGTTGAGTGGAAGTGCCCAAAAGTATCCACATAGAAATCCACCCAAGACCAACACCCAAAGACCCAACAAACCGACAGCAACAACAAGCTCTGTGTCTCTTCCTCGAGTAAACTTCAACCCTTCGTTATTTATGGTTATTGAAGGGGCTGAAAGGAAGCTGTGCTCCAGAGATGAGATGAAGTTCAAGTACAGATATTCTTTTTATTCTCACAATACATAGTTGTCTATTTTTTACGAGACTTTGTACTTGGCGTAAATTTCATTTGACTCACACATGAATAATTTACATGATGAGCCATAGATATCTGTACAGATGAGGATGCATCGTATGGCTTGGCTTGGCTTGGCTTGGCTTGGTATGGCATGGCATGGCAGAAAGGCAGACAGGACAGGAGAAATATATGGACCAGGGAGTAAAGACGGATAGGAAGCAGCAGGGCAGGATGGTCAAGGGGTGAAAGAGAATGATTATGAATGAAGAGGAAACTTGAGAGTCCGGTAGACCAAAGTGCGATGAGTGTTGCTCGCATGATAGCTGGAAAGCTGTCTGACTGGCAAGGGGCCTCTCGCTTCGTAACTCTGTAAGGGGCCTCACGCAAACAAAATCACAATAACCACAAGGAGTCAATTTCCTTCGTCTTTGCCAACACATTCGCCTTCTCCACAACTCCTTCTCATGTTCAACCACCATTTCGAACAAAGCTCCATGTCCATGTCGATTATCATTAGCATCTGTACATGTGTATTCCTCCAGTACAATACAAGTACAGTCTTGCTGTATCTTGTTTAATGTCCTCCGTGGCTTCGAAACTTCCAGCGTTTTTCTCACTACAAAGACAAACTACAACTCATCATATTTTTACACCGTTTTTTTTTACCACTCGGAATGGAAATATATTATAATGTATTGGAACCTATGGATACCGTAGAAAGATCGAAAGTGAAACCCACACTAAAACCAAACCCAAAACTAATATTGTAAAAACATCAATATGAGAACGTTTGGGTCTTATTTTGCATCGCATTGCATAATTGAATCCGGAAAAGGTTCTTTGTACCCACAATTGATATTGAAGTTGTAGACACTTGTACCGAGCTTTTAGGGAAATTACATGATTTACACAATCTCTGNACTAAAACCAAACCCAAAACTAATATTGTAAAAACATCAATATGAGAACGTTTGGGTCTTATTTTGCATCGCATTGCATAATTGAATCCGGAAAAGGTTCTTTGTACCCACAATTGATATTGAAGTTGTAGACACTTGTACCGAGCTTTTAGGGAAATTACATGATTTACACAATCTCTGCGAATGTAAGTGTACAAAAGTGGGACGGGGACCCTTATGAATATTGTCTCCATATGCTACTGCAATCGTGTTGATTGAAATTAAAATATGAAACGAGTGAATCAAGTCATCGCATTAATGTTGGAGCATGTGTTGGAGAGCGAGACACAAAGGAGGAACCATTTCACGTTGTTCCTAGTTCCTACAGTATGTCATCCCTACGCGACAAGACATGAGGATGAGGATGAGGATGGTTGCGTATTCTGTTCTGATGATGCAATGCGATGTATGTAGACATGTTGTACACACACTGCACTTAGGAATTACGAACGAATGTGTCATGTGTGTTTGGTTGTGTGTGAATGATCTCTTCAAGTTAGATCCCTGCAAAGTAGTGTACTGCATTGTATTGTGTCGTGTCAGTGCCGTCCTCGAAACGTATTTAATGCTGAGTACTTGAGCAGCAGTTGACGTTGATGACATATGCACGACCACGACTACGACCACGACACTGACATCCAAGTCTGGTCCTGGTGCCCGTAGGTGACGTTGACATTTTACTGCTTCCATCTGAGCCTCTGTTTTGCCTTCACAATGTTCTTGTACGATATGATATGGAAGGATAGTTGGGCTCTCATAAAGATACTCATACTCAGCGCCAAATACAATCAGGTACCGCACGCACTCTCTGCAGCGAAAAGAACATGGTATGCATACCTACCTTACATGATTTACAAAATACATAGAATAAATACCTATCTTTACTTTGCGCTGAAAGATAGTTTTGCTATACACTTGATTCTCTTGCATCGTTGTATAATACACTGGAAAAACTGGCGCATCTAAAACGTTCAAACGCATCAAATACTCGGACTTACGATTAAAATAGTTCTGAACTCAGTTAGGATGCATCTACAGTTCGACTAAAACCCAACTAAAATTCGAAAGTACATCCATCTTAAGCGCATCTCACATTC